>OX387426.1:52579448-52884553 GCA_947563755.1 Lochmaea crataegi | reverse complement strand
ACATGGTCAAAAATTGTCAAAAATAAAAATCGATTGTAAGAAAATAATAATCGATATATATATAAAAACACGTGTAGAAAAATTGTCAAAAATGGTCAAAAACTATCAAAAAAGGTAAAAAATTGTCATCGTTTTGAAAAATGGTCACTAATTTTGAAAAACAGTCAAAATGACCATCGTGATTTTTTAAGAAAAAAATTGTGTGATCCAGCTAACTTTTTATTCTAATCTACTTTATTTAAGGTGAGCTATCAAACAAATCTAATATAAACATAAAATTCCGAGAGTCGCCAAGTATACCGGTAAACATATTATAATGAAAAAACATTTTACTTACCCCCGTAATGTACAGTGATATCGTTGACGTTAACCTTCATTCCCGAAAAGAAGGGACCGATAAGGAAAAAAGCTAAGGTGACCAATATTTGTGTAGTTAATCTGCTGCATCCAGTATAGACGACGAGGACTAAAATGGAAGTGGGTACGATACAAGAAAAGCTCGTGTATAATTTTCTGGCGGTGGCTAGTTTTAACCATTCGTTTTTGGTTACGAAATAGGCAACGTAAGCGAATACGATATTCGATACCCACAATGCCAAAAAGGGCAACGCGGTGGTTAGAGCGATGGTTTGTACTTTCATTTTTAGGATTTCTTTTAAATATTTCGGTAGGTCGGTTAAAATTGTGAAAAATATTAAATTGTGAGCGAATTGACCGGCCAGCAAAGCCCATATCTGGAACGGTAAAAAGTTTCTTTTTAACGAATTAAAATTTAGAAAAAATAAATTAAATGTTTTACCGGTGGAGATTTACACACTTCCCGCCATGGTACTTTGAATTTTTTCGGTTCTTTAATTTCCTGTTCTAAATATTCCTTTTCCGTATCGGTTATAAAGGGATGCGATCCGGGATGTGAAAATACCAATAGATAATAAAAAAAACAGTAACCGAGCGAAGCGAATCCCCATACGTAAAAAGGGATCACCCAACTGTTGGTAGCTTCGATAATCATCCCTTGAAAAATAAAAAATTATTAAATTTTTTTTTCAAAAAACCCACACACTAATTTACCTGTAAAAATACTTCCTGTAACGGTACCCATGTTAGATCCACCGTGAGCTATTCCACCTAAAAACGTTCTTTGTTGCTTCGGTATCCAACATTGTATAAAAGCCGAAATTGTCGGAACTAAAGGACCTTGCGCTAAACCTAATATAACTCTCAATATTATCGCTCCTCTGGAACCACCGATTTGGATTCCTAACGGGATTAGGAGCGTTACTATCGATGAAATTATCATACAAATACCCATCACGTGTCTTCCTCCAAATTTATCCGCTATCCAACCTCCGGGAATGTGACTGATAAAATAGCTAAAAGAAAAAAAAATTCCTTTTAGTGTACAGTTTTATTTTCGCTACCCACTCAAAAAAAAATTCCCATAAAATTTTAGCTCTTCCAACACGTCAAAAGATTTGGTGATTTTTTTCTCAGCCATATTTGATGCTATCGGATTACTCCATTGTGGGATTTACACGAAATCTGAAGCTCTACAGTAAAAACAAGATCGGAGACCACATTAAAGATGACAAGGCGAGCTTGTAAGAAAACATGGTGGTCAAGTCCGCGCATGATACACTGTAGTAGTTAAACCCATAATCTCTGTGTCTGTAGAGTAGGGAAAGTGAGTTTAGGCCCACAAAACTTAAGCAACATCTGACCCATTGTACGTCCTCTCGAGGAGTTGTCCTCTTAGGTCATCGTCCATCCTGTCCTTTCCAGGAAGGTGGACTGGTCACTAGGAGACATCTCCTTTATATCAGCAGGTATAGGCAAAGACTCACTCTTTCATTGAGGATAATTCCGGGCACTCCGACAAGTTCGTCTTCCTGTTCACACATCCTGTATAGAGATGTGTCCACTAGCCCCATTGTATGGAGGTGTTTCCTTAGCTGACAGTAACCAGCTTCCCAGGGTCGCCCAGAGTGATCCTGGCAAGACTACATCCCTTAATTTCATCCCATCCATTTAGGGATTGAGCGATTAGCCAGTTCCGCAGTTACCGAAGTCGTCAAACCGTAGGTGTCGCTGGGTCCTAAGAGTCTTAATACAGCCGCTTCCCTGGCTAAAGAATCGGTAATTCAGTTACCTTTACTCCTGTCTTGCTCTTTAACCAGTTCCGTTTGAACCAGTCTGGTATTTTTTCCCATTCCCCACTTAATTCTTAGGCTTAGAGTGATCTGGTGTAGACTCCACATCCTGAGCCTTCTTTGGTTCTTGAGCCGTCTGTGTATTGCATTTGCAGCATTTGACTCCGTATTATGTTCAATTGCATCACTGACCACCGTGCAGTAAGCTCTTCTCGCCATAGGATTAGTCTCAATTGACCTACTCCTACCTCGAGGTTTACACCAACCGTGCGAAATCGTAACATGACCATCTACCTCTTTGACCATAATAATATATCTATCTATCTTTGGCCTAGTGGACAAATACCACACAAAAGAATGCAATGATCATACTAGGCAAGGTGCAAAGACTTGCTTGTCTCAGTATTGCAGGTTGCATGAGAAGCACTAGAAGCCTTATCTGGCCTTCCTCCACTACACTTCGTGATAATGGGAGAAGCAAGGATGGGGTTATTTAGGATGCAAAATAACATGAGCAATAAAACAGTTAGATCAGGATTAAGAAGAAGCCATTTTAGATATGAAAACAGAGTAAATGATTACCTACTAAATTTCTCCCAGGACCTAAATATGAGGTAGAGATACTTCACAGAAAGGACTGTTTCCCAGTGAAACCTGGAATACAGACTGGGGAAGGGACAGGAGCAGGGGTGTAAAGGAAAATGAGGAGCACAAGATGTTCCTTCTCACTAGGAAAACATACCTCTATATTTCAGGAGGAGCTACAAGGGACTGATACTCATAGGTTGAACATATTGAGTCTTGGGGCCTTAAATAGCCGCAAGGTAATATCCAGGCTGGTTCCGCTCACCTCTCTTAATCAAACACCCGATACTTGGAAATTCCTACCTAAGAAAAAACGCGTACAGGACTCCTGCTTCGGCATCTTGATTCCAAGAAAAGGTTCCACCTCCAACTTTGTCCACTCTTTCGTAGGTGTATTGTGGACAAGCATCGATTTTGGTACTTAAATTTCTGTCTTCTACCATTTCAGTTATGGCTATATTTAAAACTACCCTCATATGATATGCGTTCAATAATGCCAGCTGCATCATTATTACCAAAACATATCTTTGCTGAAGGATATGATTTCCATAAATACATTTTAGCAGGTGAAATGGCATATTTATTTCAAAATTAAAACGTCAAAATTACTGTCGAAATTTTTTTTGGTCTCGACTACTCCACAGCCACAGTACAGTACTAGTATAATTTGAAGAAAAGAAGAAGTGACAGTGAGTTTGCATTCGCATGTGATTTCATCTTGCTATGATTTTTTGAGTAGTTCGAGTTTAAGCCATTTATTAATAAAATGTTTCGAATTCAAATTGGACAAGCTAAACAACAGAGTGATAGATGTCAGATGTCAATATTTGGAAAAAGAAGGAAAAGCTGAAACATGGAACATCAAAGGAAGACTATCGACAACTTCACATTCAAACTAGTGACGTATCTGCATTATAAGTGACAGTGACTAGTGACAAATTGACGTCACTAGTAGGAGTTGATATTAGTCACATATTTTGACATGGAACAAAATTATCATAAGAGAAAAAGAAGAAGTGACAGTGAGTTTGCATTCGCATGTGGTTTCATCTTGATTTAAATTTTTGATTAGTTCGAGTTTAAGCCATTTACTAATAAAATATTTCGAATTCAAATTGGACAAGCTAAACAACAGAGTGATAGATGTCAGATGTCAATATTTGGAAAAAGAAGAAGAAGCTGAAAGATGGAACATCAAAAGAAGACTATCGACAACTTCACATTCAAACTAGTGACGTATCTGCATTATAAGTGACAGTGACTAGTGACAAATTGACGTCACTAGTATAAGTTGAAGCTAGTCACATATTTTGACATGGAACAAAATAATCATAAGAGGAAAGTTATCCAAATTGAATAAAAAAAGAAGTTTAGGTTAGGGTGACAGTGAGTTGTTTCATCTTGATTTAATTTTTTGATTATTTCGAGTTTAAGCCATTTATTAATAAAATGTTTCGAATTCAAATTGAACAAGCTAAACATCAGAGTGATAGATGTCAGATGTCGATATTTGGAAAAAGAAGAAGAAGCTGAAACATGGAACATCAAAGGAAGACTATCGAAAATTTCACATTTAAACTAGTGACGTATCTGCATTATAAGTGACAGTGACTAGTGACAAATTGACGTCACTAGTATAAGTTGAAGCTAGTCACATATTTTGACATGGAACAAAATAATCATAGGAGAGAGAGAAAAAAAGAAGAAGTGACAGTGAGTTTGGATTCGCACATGGTTTCATCTTTATTTAAATTTTTGATTAGTTCGAGCTTAAGGCATTTATTAAAACAATGCTTCAAATTCGAATTGAGCAAGGTAAGCACCAGTGTGATAGAAGTCAGATGTCAATATTTGTAAGAAGAAGAAGAAGCTGAAACATGGAACATCAAAGGAAGACTATCGACAACTTCACTTTTAAACTAATGATGTATCTGCATTATAAGTGACAGTGACTAGTGACAAATTGACGTCACTAGTAGGAGTTGATATTAGTCACATATTTTGACATGGAACAAAATAATCATAAGAGAGAAAGAAGAAGTGACAGTGAGTTTGCATTCGCATGTGGTTTCATCTTGATTTAAATTTTTGATTAGTTCGAGTTTAAGCCATTTATTAATAAAATGTTTCGAATTCAAATTGGACAAGCTAAACAACAGAGTGATAGATGTCAGATGTCAATATTTGGAAAAAGAAGAAGCTGAAACATGGAACATCAAAGGAAGACTATCGACAACTTCACTTTTAAACTAATGATGTATCTGCATTATAAGTGACAGTGACTAGTGACAAATTGACGTCACTAGTATAAGTTGAAGCTAGTCACATATTTTGACATGGAACAAAATAATCATAGGAGAGAGAGAAAAAAAGAAGAAGTGACAGTGAGTTTGGATTCGCATGTGATTTCATCTTGATATGAATTTTTGAGTAGTTCGAGTTTAAGCTTTTTATTAATAAAATGCTTCAAATTCGAATTGAGCAAGGTAAGCACCAGTGTGATAGAAGTCAGATGTCAATATTTGGAAAAAGAAGAAGAAGCTGAAACATGGAACATCAAAGGAAGACTATCGACAACTTCACATTCAAACTAGTGACGTATCTGCATTATAAGTGACAGTGACTAGTGACAAATTGACGTCACTAGTATAAGTTGAAGTTAGTCACATATTTTGACATGGAACAAAATAATCATAAGAGAGAAAGAAGAAGTGACAGTGAGTTTGCATTCGCATGTGGTTTCATCTTGATTTAAATTTTTGATTAGTTCGAGTTTGAGCCATTTATTAATAAAATGTTTCGAATTCAAATTGGACAAGCTAAACAACAGAGTGATAGATGTCAGATGTCAATATTTTGAAAAAGAAGAAGAAGCTGAAACATGGAACATCAAAGGAAGACTATCGACAACTTCACATTCAAACTAGTGACGTATCTGCATTATAAGTGACAGTGACTAGTGACAAATTGACGTCACTAGTATAAGTTGAAGCTAGTCACATATTTTGACATGGAACAAAATAATCATAAGAGGAAAGTTATCCAAATTGAATAAAAAAAGAAGTTTAGGTTAGGGTGACAGTGAGTTGTTTCATCTTGATTTAATTTTTTGATTATTTCGAGTTTAAGCCATTTATTAATAAAATGTTTCGAATTCAAATTGAACAAGCTAAACATCAGAGTGATAGATGTCAGATGTCAATATTTGGAAAAAGAAGAAGAAGCTGAAACATGGAACATCAAAGGAAGACTATCGACAACTTCACATTCAAACTAGTGACGTATCTGCATTATAAGTGACAGTGACTAGTGACAAATTGACGTCACTAGTATAAGTTGAAGTTAGTCACATATTTTGACATGGAACAAAATAATCATAGGAGAGAGAGAAAAAAAGAAGAAGTGACAGTGAGTTTGCATTCGCACATGGTTTCATCTTTATTTAAATTTTTGATTAGTTCGAGTTTAAGCCATTTATTAAAACAATGCTTCAAATTCGAATTGAGCAAGGTAAGCACCAGTGTGATAGAAGTCAGATGTCAATATTTGGAAAAAGAAGAAGAAGCTGAAACATGGGACATCAAAGGAAAACTATCGACAACTTCACTTTTAAACTAATGATGTATCTGCATTATAAGTGACAGTGACTTGTGACAAATTGACGTCACTAGTATGAGTTGAAATTAGTCACATATTTTGACATGGAACAAAATTATCATAAGAGAAAAAGAAGAAGTGACAGTGAGTTTGCATTCGCATGTGGTTTCATCTTGATTTAAATTTTTGATTAGTTCGAGTTTAAGCCATTTATTAATAAAATGTTTCGAATTCAAATTGGACAAGCTAAACAACAGAGTGATAGATGTCAGATGTCAATATTTGGAAGAAGAAGAAGCTGAAACATGGAACATCAAAGGAAGACTATCGACAACTTCACTTTTAAACTAATGATGTATCTGCATTATAAGTGACAGTGACTAGTGACAAATTGACGTCACTAGTATAAGTTGAAGCTAGTCACATATTTTGACATGGAACAAAATAATCATAGGAGAGAGAGAAAAAAAGAAGAAGTGACAGTGAGTTTGGATTCGCATGTGATTTCATCTTGATATGAACTTTTGAGTAGTTCGAGTTTAAGCTTTTTATTAATGAAATGCTTCAAATTCGAATTGAGCAAGGTAAGCACCAGTGTGATAGAAGTCAGATGTCAATATTTGGAAAAAGAAGAAGAAGCTGAAACATGGAACATCAAAGGAAGACTATCGACAACTTCACTTTTAAACTAATGATGTATCTGCATTATAAGTGACAGTGACTAGTGAGAAATTGACGTCACTAGTATGAGTTGAAATTAGTCACATATTTTGACATGGAACAAAATTATCATAAGAGAAAAAGAAGAAGTGACAGTGAGTTTGCATTCGCATGTGGTTTCATCTTGATTTAAATTTTTGATTAGTTCGAGTTTAAGCCATTTATTAATAAAATGTTTCGAATTCAAATTGGACAAGCTAAACAACAGAGTGATAGATGTCAGATGTCAATATTTGGAAGAAGAAGAAGCTGAAACATGGAACATCAAAGGAAGACTATCGACAACTTCACTTTTAAACTAATGATGTATCTGCATTATAAGTGACAGTGACTAGTGACAAATTGACGTCACTAGTATAAGTTGAAGCTAGTCACATATTTTGACATGGAACAAAATAATCATAGGAGAGAGAGAAAAAAAGAAGAAGTGACAGTGAGTTTGGATTCGCATGTGATTTCATCTTGATATGAACTTTTGAGTAGTTCGAGTTTAAGCTTTTTATTAATAAAATGCTTCAAATTCGAATTGAGCAAGGTAAGCACGAGTGTGATAGAAGTCAGATGTCAATATTTGGAAAAAGAAGAAGAATCTGAAACATGGAACATCAAAGGAAGACTATCGACAACTTCACATTCAAACTAGTGACGTATCTGCATTATAAGTGACAGTGACTAGTGACAAATTGACGTCACTAGTATGAGTTGAAATTAGTCACATATTTTGACATGGAACAAAATTATCATAAGAGAAAAAGAAGAAGTGACAGTGAGTTTGCATTCGCATGTGGTTTCATCTTGATTTAAATTTTTGATTAGTTCGAGTTTAAGCCATTTATTAATAAAATGTTTCGAATTCAAATTGGACAAGCTAAACAACAGAGTGATAGATGTCAGATGTCAATATTTGGAAAAAGAAGAAGAAGCTGAAACATGGAACATCAAAGGAAGACTATCGACAACTTCACATTTAAACTAGTGACGTATCTGCATTATAAGTGACAGTGACTAGTGACAAATTGACGTCACTAGTATAAGTTGAAGCTAGTCACATATTTTGACATGGAACAAAATAATCATAGGAGAGAGAGAAAAAAAGAGGAAGTGACAGTGAGTTTGCATTCGCACATGGTTTCATCTTTATTTAAATTTTTGATTAGTTCGAGTTTAAGCCATTTATTAAAACAATGCTTCAAATTCGAATTGAGCAAGGTAAGCACCAGTGTGATAGAAGTCAGATGTCAATATTTGTAAAAAGAAGAAGAAGCTGAAACATGGAACATCAAAGGAAGACTATCGACAACTTCACTTTTAAACTAATGATGTATCTGCATTATAAGTGACAGTGACTAGTGACAAATTGACGTCACTAGTATGAGTTGAAATTAGTCACATATTTTGACATGAAACAAAATTATCATAAGAGAAAAAGAAGAAGTGACAGTGAGTTTGCATTCGCACATGGTTTCATCTTTATTTAAATTTTTGATTAGTTCGAGTTTAAGCCATTTATTAAAACAATGCTTCAAATTCGAATTGAGCAAGGTAAGCACCAGTGTGATAGAAGTCAGATGTCAATATTTGTAAAAAGAAGAAGAAGCTGAAACATGGAACATCAAATGAAGACTATCGATAACTTCACATTTAAACTAGTGACGTATCTGCATTATAAGTGACAGTGACTAGTGACAAATTGACGTCACTAGTATAAGTTGAAGCTAGTCACATATTTTGACATGGAACAAAATAATCATAGGAGAGAGAGAAAAAAAGAAGAAGTGACAGTGAGTTTGCATTCGCACATGGTTTCATCTTTATTTAAATTTTTGATTAGTTCGAGTTTAAGCCATTTATTAAAACAATGCTTCAAATTCGAATTGAGCAAGGTAGGCACTAGTGTGATAGAAGTCAGATGTCAATATTTGTAAAAAGAAGAAGAAGCTGAAACATGGAACATCAAAGGAAGACTATCGACAACTTCACTTTTAAACTAATGATGTATCTGCATTATAAGTGACAGTGACTAGTGACAAATTGACGTCACTAGTATGAGTTGAAGTTAGTCACATATTTTGACATGGAACAAAATAATCATAAGAGAGAAAGAAGAAGTGACAGTGAGTTTGCATTCGCATGTGGTTTCATCTTGATTTAAATTTTTGATTAGTTCGAGTTTGAGCCATTTATTAATAAAATGTTTCGAATTCAAATTGGACAAGCTAAACAACAGAGTGATAGATGTCAGATGTCAATATTTTTAAAAAGAAGAAGAAGCTGAAACATGGAACATCAAAGTAAGACTATCGACAACTTCACATTCAAACTAGTGACGTATCTGCATTATAAGTGACAGTGACTAGTGACAAATTGACGTCACTGGTATAAGTTGAAGCTAGTCACATATTTTGACATGGAACAAAATAATCATAAGAGGAAAGTTATCCAAATTGAATAAAAAAAGAAGTTTAGGTTAGGGTGACAGTGAGTTGTTTCATCTTGATTTAATTTTTTGATTATTTCGAGTTTAAGCCATTTATTAATAAAATGTTTCGAATTCAAATTGAACAAGCTAAACAACAGAGTGATAGATGTCAGATGTCAATATTTGGAAAAAGAAGAAGAAGCTGAAACATGGAACATCAAAGGAAGACTATCGAAAATTTCACATTTAAACTAGTGACGTATATCTGCATTATAAGTTGCATAGTTTTAGACTCCGTTTCACGTAAGAAGAACCCACGTGAAGTTGCAGTCGTATGCGCGAACTTGTTGTCAAAACCAGCGCTATATTGTAAAACTGACATTCGATTTTAAATCAGTAGCGTAAAGTTTTCACATTTTGTAGGTTAACGCTAAATTAGAATATTAAAAATGAATTTATCATATGTATGGTTTAAATAAAACATATTTGGGAATTCTTTGAAGCTTTTCGAGATATTATCACGTACAAATAGACACTGCTATATGAAAATACTAAAATAATAAAATAGCTGTCGGTATGAAACGTCGTTTGTTACGCCAATGGCATGAAACGGTCGAAAGAGGCGACATAGATAAACAAGACCGATTTTGGTTTCTGCGCAAGACAGTTGGCAAACTTCACGTGGCTTCTTCTTATGTGAAACGGAGTCTAGTAAATTTTTGTTCTCATTTTTTTCTATTAATCTAATATCACATTATTTGTCACTTATTAATATTATCTAATAAAACATGGAGTCGAAATTCGAAGTCGAACGCCATTTTAAAATTTCACATCCCTGTATATTCTACGCATGATTCGCGATTGGTAAAAGTTATGTTTATAAATTTTTTGTATCGAAACTTTTATTTCGATAAAGATTGTAATTAATAAAATTGATTACACGAATCGAGAGTACGAGTGAGACAGAAAATCATTCGAGGATGCCAACGAAAAACAATATTTATTTCTACTACAAGACACAGATTATAATGTTATTAACTTTTTCTTTTTAGATCATCGATATAAAATTACAATGCATTATGTGATTATTATTTGTTAAAGAAATAACTTTTGGGTTCGGAGATATTTGCAACAAAAATTTCTGGGACACCCAGTATGTTTCCTACTTAAAATGATTAATGAATAAGGTTGGTTCCAACAACAATCAGAACGATCAGAAATTAAGTGGTCATAACAAACCTGAGGTGGTTTACATATCTGTGATAAGACCAACGATCCCCTATGGAGGAGGTGGAGGAGGGCAGAAATGTCCTCTGCGGTTAATATATTAACTGCAATCCTGATAAGGCATGGGAGACGAGCGGGTAGAGTGAAGAGAAAGGAGGTATCGCCTCTGGAAGACAAGGAACAGAAGAGGAAACTGAAGGAGAGAGGAAGGAAGGAAGTGGATAATGGGAAGGAAGAAGAGAGGGAGAGTGTAGAGAGATTGAAGGATATGGTAAGGCGACTGGAGGAGAGGGTGGAAAGGCTGGAGGAGCAGAGGAGGGTCAAGGAATTGGAGAGGTTGAATAGGAAGGAGATAATGCAAACACGATGGGAGGTGGGGCATAGAGACTGGGAAGGATGGAAGAAGGTTAGGGATAGGAACTGGGATGGTAAAAAGGGGGAAGAGAATAGAGGTGAAGGTGGGAAATCCAATAATAAGAGATGAGAAGGTAAAGGTGGTATAGTTGACCAAGGAAGACAGTAGAATGGAGAAGGGGATACAGAGGATGTTTAGGAATAGGTCCCGATACTAGGAGGAAATTGAGTGGATCAAGGAGGTACGAACTACGGAAAGGAAAGGGGTAAGGGTGAATACGGAGGAGTTGATTTGTTGGATGGAGGGAGATTGTAGGGATGAGAAGAAGGTGTTCGAGCTGATGAGTTGGCTGTTTGGGGAAGTGGGGACAGCATTGGACTGCACAGGCTTGAGCAGGTAGAGGTGGAGGTGCTGAAGAAGAAGGTGGCGAAGGTAACAATCTATACGGATGGGGAAAAGGAGGATAGGAATGGGGCGATAATCCTGAAGGATATCGGGAAAGTCGATCAGGAGGGGATTGAGATGTTTAAGAAGGGGTTGGTAGAAATGAAAGGGGAGTGGGTGGATAGACTCAGAGTCTCAAGAAATAGGGAGAGGTGGTTATAGAGGCAAAGAAGGGGGTTGAGGTGAGGGGAATTCTGGAGAAGGTGGAAAGGGTGACAGAAGGTAGGGTGGTGGAAGCGGGTAAAGGAACAAAAACCATAAAGATGGTAGAGATAGACCCGTGGATGATTTCGACAGTTTCTGATTGTAAAATTTTACCTTTGTTTAATAACTCGAAAAAGGAAAAAAAAGGGATCTGGCTGATTGGTTTCCGCCAAAGCCAATCAACCAGACAAAAAAAAATCCGTTATTTCGGAAATTTTATTAAATAAATCTGCTCAACAGTCCCTGTATGTTTCTTATTTAAAATACTTTAAGTAATCAATTGATTATCACATTTTCTATTGTGATACCAACAAATATGTCGGTGGGAAGTGTGTGTAATATTTATTTAAAATTTATAGACTTTTCTATTATTTTTATTTTTTTTTAATTTCTATAAAAGGCAAGAACATAAATGATCACATATAGGCGTGGGCGATGATCAAAAACTGATTCTCTAAAATTCTAATTTTTCTTTTTAGATTGCTCGTATTGTTCCAATATTATTCCGAGACATCTTCATAAAATTTTGGATGCGACATGCGTAAATTTAGAACCTCCAAATATAAAATACGGCAAGTTGGTGAAGATTAAATTCGAAAAAATTAAAAACGAATCTAAATACATAATAGCAGAATACAAATGCAAAAATAAGGAAACGGGATTCGTTTTTTGCAGCAAGAAAAAATGGATCGGAGCAAAACGAATATGCCCAAAAGGTACAGTACCCTACCGATCCCGATTCGGGAAAAAATATTCAAACTTTTCATTTCAGAAAATCTAAAACGCGAAATCAACGACAACAAACAATTTCCAAAGTTTCCTCTTTACTACGGAGAATGTTCGCAGGAAGATAAAAAAAGATGCAGCCATACTTGTTTTTTGGTAAACGGAGAACCGACGTGTGAATGTCCCGTGGGATTTAAAAAAAGAGGAAAACATTGTGACGGTAAGATTTTCCGAATCTAGTAAGTTTAACATTTCCAATTATTGAAGTGAAAACACAATACTTTGGTCATCATTCGCCATGCTTTTATGCAACACACAATACTTTGGTCATCATTCGCCATCCTTTTATGCAACACACAATACTTTGGTCATCATTCGCCATCCTTTTATGCAACACACAATACTTTGGTCATCATTCGCCATGCTTTTATGCAACACACAATACTTTGGTCATCATTCGCCATGCTTTTATGCAACACACAATACTTTGGTCATCATTCGCCATCCTTTTATGCAACACACAATACTTTGGTCATCATTCGCCATGCTTTTATGCAACACACAATACTTTGGTCATCATTCGCCATCCTTTTATGCAACACACAATACTTTGGTCATCATTCGCCATGCTTTTATGCAACACACAATACTTTGGTCATCATTCGCCATCCTTTTATGCAACACACAATACTTTGGTCATCATTCGTCAGGCTCTTATGCAATACACAATACTTTGGTCATCATTCGCCATGTTTTTATGCAACACACAATACTTTAGTCATCATTCGCCATGCTTTTATGCAACACACAATACTTTGGTCATCATTCGCCATGTTTTTATGCAACACACAATACTTTGGTCATCGTTCGCCAGGCTTTTATGCAACACACAATACTTTGGTCATCGTTCGCCAGGCTTTTATGCAACACACAATACTTTGGTCATCATTCGCCATCCTTTTATGCAACACACAATACTTTGGTCATCATTCGCCAGGCTTTTATGCAACACACAATACTTTGGTCATAATTCGCCATCCTTTTATGCAACACACAATACTTTGGTCATCATTCGCCATCCTTTTATGCAACACACAATACTTTGGTCATCATTCGCAATGCTTTTATGCAACACACAATACTTTGGTCATCATTCGCCATGCTTTTATGCAACACACAATACTTTGGACATCATTCGCCATGCTTTTATGCAACACACAATACTTTGGTCATCATTCGCCAGGCTTTTATGCAACACACAATACTTTGGTCATTATTCGCCATGCTTTTATGCAACACAGAATACTTTGGTCATCATTCGCCATGACTGGTCTTTACGTTTTTTTTTTATTATTTTAGATATAAATGAATGTGACAGTAAAAACAACGGTGGCTGCGAACACAAGTGTTTGAATAACTTGGGTTCTTACACGTGCACATGCCCAAAAGGCTTCCAAATTGCCGTTGATGGTAAATCCTGTGAAGATATTAACGAATGTCACGCGAGAAACGGTCATGGACCTTGTCAGGATATTTGTCATAACACAATTGGTTCTTATAAATGTTCCTGTTCGAATTTGTTCGGTACTCGATTAGCTAAAGATCTTCACACGTGCGCAGATATAAATGAATGCACCGAAGGTACCGCTGGATGTTCTCACGGATGTATCAACAGTCCTGGTAGAGTTTTTTGCACTTGTCCTCAAGGATTAAAGTTAGGAAATGACCGGAAAACTTGTCAAGGTAAGAGTATTGATAATTTTGAAGGTTAGGTTTCCACTATTTCATAAAATATTTCACAAATTTTCTTTCTTCTAGATATTAACGAGTGTAATGATCCGAAAACTTGTAAATATGGTTGCGTTAATTTTATCGGTTCTTATTACTGTCCAGAAATTGAGAACGTACCGTTAGCAGATGCTCCTGTATCCGAAAAAGATGACGATGATGAAGAAGAATATGATACGGAGACATACGATGAAGAAGATGATTATGAGGACGAAAAAGACAATGACAAAAAATATCTGAACAGAGTCGAAGAAGATTACAGAAAAAAAGATAATAAAAAATCTGATGAAGATAATGACGATTATGATGACGAATACGATGAAGATTATAAAGAAACGACTACAATTAAAGTATCTACTGATGAAACAGTTGAATCAATTAACAAGACAATAAATAACAATAAAGACAAGGAAAAAAATAATACCGAAGACGAATACGACGATAAAGAAACTACTACAATTATTAACAAAAATTTTATCACTGTAAATAACACAAAGTTGGAAGATAAAAATACTATCGATAAAATTGAAAACACAGACAAAGAATCAACAAAAAATCGAATAGAAGATAGAAAAGACGAATATGATGAAGACTATGAAGATGAATACGATGATAAAGAAACTACTACCGTTATTAACAAAAATTTTATCACTGAAAACACCACAAAGTTGGAAAATACTGTCGATAAAATTGAAGACACAGTCAAAGAATCAACAAAAAATAAAATAGAAGATAGGAAAGACGAATATGATGAAGACTATGAAGAAGAATACGATGATAAAGAAACTACTACCGTTATTAACAAAAAATTTATCACTGAAAACACCACGAAGTTGGAAAATACTATCGATAAAATTGAAAACACAGACAAAGAATCAACAAAAAATAAAATAGAAGATAGGAAAGACGAATATGATGAAGACTATGAAGATACGACTGTAACTCCTATTACTTCAACTCCAACTGTAGAAATTTATAGTACTAAGGAAAATGAGAAAACAGTTAGTGAAGACGATGATTATGATGATAGTACCGAAAACTACGATGAATATGACGAAACAACTACAAATACAATATATAATAGTTCTTTTACTACACAACCAACAATAACTATCACTACGTTGGATAAGAATGAAAAAATATTATTAAATGAAACCGTTTTGAGTACAACTTTAAAAATTTTCACCACCACGCAACAATCAACGTCTACGGAACATGCAACAACTAGCGAAGACTACGATGACAATTACGACGATGAAGACGAAGATATTTCCAATAGTTTATCACCGCTGGGATCGGATGTAAAGGATAAAAATCATTTTGATGAAATCGATAGAAAAGATGATAATAATGTTGTATTTACAACGAGTACCAAAACAATATCGGCAGTAGAAAAAGAAGGAACGACTACAACGGAAAAAGTTTTTACTACAACTACTGATTTATATATTGAAGAATACGAAGATTACGATGAAGAATATACTGATAATAAGAAAGAAGGAAATAAGATTGTTGAGAAAATCGACAAGAAATGTCAAGAAGGATATAAGCTTAATGATAAGGGTGATTGTGCGGGTAAGTTTTATAAATTATGAACTAGTGGAACAGAAAGTACCAAGGACGACATTTTTAATAATTGTGATTAAACGTTTTAGATATCGACGAATGTGATCCTGATACGAATCCTTGTTCGAATACCTGCGAAAACACGGCAGGAAGTTATATATGCAGTTGTCCCGTAGGATATAAACTTAGTCTAGCAGACGCTCATACTTGTCAAGATATAGACGAATGTTTACGATCTCCTTGTTCGCATATTTGTAAAAACATTCCCGGATCCTATCGATGCGATTGTCCCGAAGGATTGACGCTTCAAAATAATACGAAGTGTTCGAATCTTACGTGTTCTCACGGCGAAACGAGAATCAATGGAAAGCTGCAATGCACGTGTCCTTTAGGATTCGTATTAGGTAAGTTAACATCGAGGATGGATCAGGATTCGTTTATTCATAAAATTCAGTAGATCTTGGTAGGAAATCTTCATTTGATGCCTGAAAGAAGAGAACAAGGTGAAAACAGACACCTAATCCTCTCCTCTACGCAACTTACATCCATCCCCCCTCAACATTATCTCCACCATGTTCTCCCACCGCCTTCCCTAGTTTCCTCTCCAACTTCTTCAGCACTTCCTCGTTCTTTCAGCATCTAAACACATGCCCCACATTATCCTCCACTTGACACCTCTCGCATGCTCCAGTCTCTCTTTTTCCAATCTTGTGGAGGTATCCATCCATTCCTGTACTTCCTCTTTGGTCGCACCTCTCCAGCGTTTATTCCTGACTCTAGCCATCACGTCCCATGAGGACCTGCTGCTGCCAGTCCACCCACCGAGGGGAATGGTGATGACTACAGGCTAGGTTTAGGGTTGCAGATCTCAGATCGCTCTTACTCTTTTTCTTTTTAGGTTCAGATAATCGAATATGTGAAGACGTCGATGAATGCGTATTGGTTCAAGATTGCTCGCATATTTGTAACAACCTAATAGGATCTTACGAATGCAGTTGCCGACCAGGATTTACATTGGAAAGGGAAAAATTTTGCGTAGACATAAACGAATGCGAATCGAATCACGGTTGTCATCAACTTTGCGAAAATACCCCCGGCAGCTTCAGATGTAAATGCCAAGAAGGTTACGAATTCCAAAAGGATAATAAAACTTGCGTCGATATAAACGAATGCGATGAAAAAAGAGACCTACACGAGTGCAATCAAATTTGCATCAACTATCAGGGTAAGTTGATGAGTTTGAAGACATTTTTATTTTGATTTGTATCGAATGTTTTTCCAGGGGGATATGAATGCTCCTGTCACGAAGGCTTCAAACTAGCATCGAACGATGCCACTTGCGAAGATATCGACGAATGTCTAGTAGACAACGGAAATTGTTCGCATACGTGTAAAAATTCCGTAGGTTCTTATTCTTGCGAATGCGAAGAGAATTACGAGCTGGAAAAAGATAACCGTACTTGCGAGATATTAGATCCTTGTTTGGAAGACAACGGAGGTTGTTCTCATCAATGCTTTAACGAAAACGGTTCGGTGGTGTGTAAATGTCCCAAAGGTCACGTTTTAGAAGACAAGGATTGTTACTTACACGATCCTTGCGTAACAAACAACGGCGGATGCAGTCATATTTGCGTTAACGCGAATTCCGCCGTTAGATGCGAGTGTCCTAAAGATTTCGAACTGGTTAATACCACTACGTGTACGAAGATTAATCCTTGTACCATTAATAACGGTAATTGTTCTCATTTTTGCGAATTCGTCGACGATAAAATCAACTGCATGTGTCCGGAATTATACGGTTTACAAAATGGAACGCGATGTATTGAAATCGATCCTTGTTCGTATAAAAACGGTGGTTGTAGTCACGTTTGTACGTTCAAAGAGCACGTTCAAACGTGTTCGTGTCCTTTAACTCACGATTTACACAACGAAACGCACTGTTTCGAAAAGAATCCTTGTTTACAGGACAACGGCGGCTGTTCGGATATTTGTAACTTTCTTAACGGCACTCTAACCTGTCGTTGTCCGAAGAATTATTATTTAGAAGGAAAAACTTGTTATAGAATCGATAGATGTTTGGAAAATAACGGTGGTTGCAGTCATATTTGTTTAACCGATGACGATGGGGATGTTGAGTGTATGTGTCCTGAAGGATTCGTCTTGGAAGTTTCGAAAAACTGTTTACCTTTGGATCTTTGTTTAGTAAATAACGGTAAGTTAAGTATGAGTAAGGATTGTAGTGTAAAAACTGCTGTTTTAAACTATAAAATGAAGTGTTATTCTGAATAATTGGATGTATAAAAAGTGCTGTTTTGGACAACTGGATTCATAAAAGGTGCCATTTTGGACAACTAAATGCATAAAAGGTGCTATTTTGTACAACAAAATGTATAAAAAGTGTTATTTTGGATAACTTAATTCATAAAAGGTGCTATTTTGGACAACTAAATGCATAAAAGGTGCTATTTTGCACAACAAAATGTATAAAAAGTGCTATTTTGGACAACTTAATTCATAAAAGATGCTATTTTGGACAACTAAATGCATAAAAGGTGCTATTTTGTACAACAAAATGTATAAAAAGTGCTATTTTGGACAACTAAATGCATAAAAGGTGCTATTTTGTACAACAAAATGTATAAAAAGTGGTATTTTGGACAACTTAATTCATAAAAGGTGCTATTTTGGACAACTAAATGCACAAAAGGTGCTATTTTGTACAACAAAATGTATAAAAAGTGTTATTTTGGACAACTTAATTCATAAAAGGTGCTATTTTGGACAACTAAATGCATAAAAGGTGCTATTTTGTACAACAAAATGTATGAAAAACGCTATTTTGGACAACTAAATGCATAAAAGGTGCTATTTTGTACAACAAAATGTATGGAAATTGGTATTTTGTACAACAAAATGTATAAAAAGTGGTATTTTGGACAACTTAATCCATAAAAGGTGCTATTTTGGACAACTAAATGCATAAAAGGTGCTATTTTGTACAACAAAATGTATAAAAAGTGCTATTTTGGACAACTTAATTCATGAAAGGTGCTATTTTGTACAACAAAATGTATAAAAAGTGTTATTTTGGACAACTTAATTCATAAAAGGTGCTATTTTGGACAACTAAATGCATAAAAGGTGCTATGTGGTACAACAAAATGTATAAAAAGTGCTATTTTGGACAAATAAATGCATAAAAGGTGCCATTTTGGGCAAGAAAATGTATGAAAAGTGCTATTTTGGACAACTAAATGCATAAAAGGTGCTCTTTTGGACATCTTAATTCATAAAAGGTGCTATTTTGTACAACTAAATGAATAAAAGGTGCTATTTTGAACAACTAAATGTATAAAAAGTGCTATTTTGAACAACAAAATGCATAAAAAGTGCCATTTTGAACAACAAAATGATTAAAAAATGCCATTTTGAACAACAAAATGCACTTCAAGTGCTATTATGAATAACAAAATGTATGAAAAGTGCTATTTTGAACAACAAAATTCATGAAAAGTGCTATAAAAAGTACCATTTTGAACAACTAAATGCACTAAAAGTGCTATTTTGAATAATAAAATTCATCAAAAGTGCTATTTTGAATAATAAAATTCATGAAAAGTGCTATTTTGAACAACATTCATGAAATGTGTTATTTTCAACAACAAAATGCCTTTTCGAACAGCATATACATAAAAACTGCAATTTTCAACAACAAAATGCATGAAAAGTGCTTTATAGAACAACACAATGCATAAAAAGTGCTATTTTGAACAACAAAATTCCTAAAAAAATCTATTTTGAACAACAAAATAAATGAAACGTGCTACTTTGAATAACAAGACACATAAAAACTGCAATTTTCAACAACAAAATGCATGAAAAGTGCTATTTTGAACAACACAATACATAAAAATTGCTATTTTGAACAGCAAAATACATCAAAAGTGCTATATTGAACAGCAAAATACATAAAAAGTGGTAGTTTGAACAACAAATTACATAAAATGTGCCATTTTGAACAGCAAAATGCACTAAAAGTGCTATTTTTAACAGCAAAAAAATAAAAATTGCTATTTTTAGTAGAAAAATACATAAAAAGTCTGATTTTGAACAACAAAATGCATGAAAAGTGCGATTTTGAACAACAAAATAAATGAAACGTGCTACTTTGAATAACAAGACACATAAAAACTGCAATTTTCAACAACAAAATGCATGAAAAGTGCTATTTTGAACAACACAATACATAAAAATTGCTATTTTGAACAGCAAAATACGTAAAAAGTGCTATATTGAACAGCAAAATACATAAAAAGTGGTAGTTTGAACAACAAATTACATAAAATGTGCCATTTTGAACAGCAAAATGCACTAAAAGTGCTATTTTTAACAGAAAAAAAAATAAAAATTGTTATTTTTAGTAGAAAAATACATAAAATGTCCGATTTTGAACAACAAAATGCATGAAAAGTGCGATTTTGAACAACAAAATAAATGAAACGTGCTACTTTGAATAACAAGACACATAAAAACTGCAATTTTCAACAACAAAATGCATGAAAAGTGCTATTTTGAACAACACAATACATAAAAATTGCTATTTTGAACAGCACAATACATAAAAAGTGCTATATTGAACAGCAAAATACATAAAAAGTGGTAGTTTGAACAACAAATTACATAAAATGTGACATTTTGAACAGCAAAATGCACTAAAAGTGCTATTTTTAACAGCAAAAAAATAAAAATTGCTATTTTTAGTAGAAAAATACATAAAAAGTCCGATTTTGAACAACAAAATGCATGAAAAGTGCGATTTTGAACAACAAAATACATGAAACGTGCTACTTTGAATAACAAGACACATAAAAACTGCAATTTTCAACAACAAAATGCATGAAAAGTGCTATTTTGAACAACACAATACATAAAAATTGCTATTTTGAACAGCAAAATACATCAAAAGTGCTATATTGAACAGCAAAATACATAAAAAGTGGTAGTTTGAACAACAAATTACATAAAATGTGCCATTTTGAACAGCAAAATGCACTAAAAGTGCTATTTTTAACAGCAAAAAAATAAAAATTGCTATTTTTAGTAGAAAAATACATAAAAAGTCTGATTTTGAACAACAAAATGCATGAAAAGTGCGATTTTGAACAACAAAATAAATGAAACGTGCTACTTTGAATAACAAGACACATAAAAACTGCAATTTTCAACAACAAAATGCATGAAAAGTGCTATTTTGAACAACACAATACATAAAAATTGCTATTTTGAACAGCAAAATACGTAAAAAGTGCTATATTGAACAGCAAAATACATAAAAAGTGGTAGTTTGAACAACAAATTACATAAAATGTGCCATTTTGAACAGCAAAATGCACTAAAAGTGCTATTTTTAACAGAAAAAAAAATAAAAATTGCTATTTTTAGTAGAAAAATACATAAAAAGTCCGATTTTGAACAACAAAATGCATGAAAAGTGCGATTTTGAACAACAAAATACATGAAACGTGCTACTTTGAATAACAAGACACATAAAAACTGCAATTTTCAACAACAAAATGCATGAAAAGTGCTATTTTGAACAACACAATACATAAAAATTGCTATTTTGAACAGCAAAATACATCAAAAGTGCTATATTGAACAGCAAAATACATAAAAAGTGGTAGTTTGAACAACAAATTACATAAAATGTGCCATTTTGAACAGCAAAATGCACTAAAAGTGCTATTTTTAACAGCAAAAAAATAAAAATTGCTATTTTTAGTAGAAAAATACATAAAAAGTCTGATTTTGAACAACAAAATGCATGAAAAGTGCGATTTTGAACAACAAAATAAATGAAACGTGCTACTTTGAATAACAAGACACATAAAAACTGCAATTTTCAACAACAAAATGCATGAAAAGTGCTATTTTGAACAACACAATACATAAAAATTGCTATTTTGAACAGCAAAATACGTAAAAAGTGCTATATTGAACAGCAAAATACATAAAAAGTGGTAGTTTGAACAACAAATTACATAAAATGTGCCATTTTGAACAGCAAAATGCACTAAAAGTGCTATTTTTAACAGAAAAAAAAATAAAAATTGTTATTTTTAGTAGAAAAATACATAAAAAGTCCGATTTTGAACAACAAAATGCATGAAAAGTGCGATTTTGAACAACAAAATACATGAAACGTGCTACTTTGAATAACAAGACACATAAAAACTGCAATTTTCAACAACAAAATGCATGAAAAGTGCTATTTTGAACAACACAATACATAAAAATTGCTATTTTAAACAGCAAAATACATCAAAAGTGCTATATTGAACAGCAAAATACATAAAAAGTGGTAGTTTGAACAACAAATTACATAAAATGTGCCATTTTGAACAGCAAAATGCACTAAAAGTGCTATTTTTAACAGCAAAAAACATAAAACTTGCTATTTTTAGTAGAAAAATACATAAAAAGTGCTATTTTGAACAACAAAATAAAGAAAAAGTGCTAGTTTGAACAACAAATTGCATAAAAAGTACCATTTTGAACAAAAAAATTCCTAAAAAATGCTATTTTGAACAACAAAATTCATGAAAAGTGCCATTTTGAACAACAAATTTCCTAAAAAATGCTATTTTGAACAACAAAATTGATGAAAAGTAATATTTTTAACAACAAAATTAATATTTTTTCCAGGTAATTGTTCGCATATTTGTAACTCCAAATTAAAAGAAAATATTTGTTCGTGTCCCGACGGTAATCGTTTAAAGAACAAAACACACTGCGAACAAGTGAATCCTTGTTCGATAAACAACGGCGGATGTTCGGATATTTGCGAAAACATTTTCGGTAAAGTCAAATGTTCTTGTCCCGACAATTACGCTTTAGACGTCGATAATAATAATTGCGTGATCGTCGATCCTTGTCACGAAGAAAACGGAGGCTGTTCGCATTTTTGCGAATATATCGATCAAGAGGTAAGTTTTTTTTCAAAAATTTCCAAAATGTCTGTTTAAAAAAAAATTGTTTTTAGGTACAGTGCACTTGCCCGAATCGTTATGATTTAGTCAATAAAACTATCTGCGTCCAAGTGAATCCCTGCTTCATAAACAACGGCGGATGTTCTCACGAATGCGCTACAGACGAAAAGAATCAAATAATTTGTTTGTGTCCACAAGGATACGAACTTAAAGGCAAAAATTGCGTCCTTATTAATCCCTGCAATTTGAAAAACGGTGGCTGTTCACACGTTTGCAGCAGTATAGACGGCAGAGTTGTTTGTAAATGTCCTCCAGGTAAAAAATATTTTATGCAGCCTCGCCAAGAGCTCTAAAGCAACCAAATCCCAATTTTTATTCCTTCCCTTTGAATATGCAGATGTAGTTGACCCTCAAGTTTTAGGCTCTCCAAATGACCTTGGAATATATACAGCTGACTCCTAATCCAATGTTTGTTTTTAGGTTTTGAACTCATCAATAAAACGTGTTTCAAATTGAATCCTTGCTCCATTAGTAATGGAGGATGTTCTCACGGTTGCACCAATCTTCAAGGTGTCGTTAAATGTTCCTGTCCACCAGGATATAAACTAATTGGTAATGTATTTGTCTTTAGGTTCAAAAGATTTCATCTGACGCTACAGATGAACGTGAACTTCCTCTTTATCATTTACAGATAAAACTTGTATGGACGAAGATCCTTGTACCAAAAACAACGGTGGCTGTTCCCACTTCTGCCACAACAAAGAAGGTAAACGAGATTGTTCCTGTCCACCCGGTTACGTATTAAGACCGAACAAAAGAATTTGCAAAGAAGTTAACGAATGTAGAACAAACAAAGGTGGTTGTTCGCACGGTTGTAAAAACCTACCGGGATCCTACCAATGCACGTGTCCTTTCGGATTGAAATTGGACGAATTTAAAAATAAAACTTGCATAGACGTCGACGAATGCTTGGTTAACAATGGAGATTGCGAAATGATTTGTAGAAACTTCAAGGGTGGTTTTAAGTGTGATTGTCCTGAAGGATATGCTTTACAGGTGAGTGAACTGGAAATGTTGAAGGATTTATTTCTATGATTTAAAATTTTTTTTAGAGGGATAAAAGATCTTGCAGAATGGCTAAAGTAGCTCTCTGTAAAGTACATGCGGCGCCGTTGAATGGAGTCGTTAGATGCTGGGAGGATAAACTGGATAAAGGAACTTTCGTTCCGGCCGGTACGAAATGTAACACTTGGTGTAACGAAGGATATAAATTAAAGGGAAATTCGCAGAGGACTTGTCAGGATAATGGGAATTGGGAAGGCGAAGAACCACTTTGTTTAGTCGCCACTTGTCCGAAATTACCGTCGATACAAAACGGTTGGTATTTACCGGGAGTCTGCAACTCGGGCAGGACTTACATCGGTGAATCCTGCAATGTTTACTGCCGTAAAGGTTTCATGTTACGCGAAGGTATCGAAAAATTCGTTTGCGATCCAAACATGAACTGGATGCCTATGGTTCGACCGGAGATTTTGTATAATTCCTGCGTTAAAAGTAAGTTTAGATAAAAATTGCCCCGGTAAACTAAATGCATAAAATGTGCTATTTTGAACAACAAAATACATAAAAAGTGCTATGTTGAACAACAGAATACATAAAAACTGCTAGTTTGAATAACAAAATACATAAAAAGTGCTATTTGGAACATCAAAATGAATAAAAAGTGCTATTTTGAACAACAGAATACATAAAAACTGCTAGTTTGAACAAAAAAATGCATAAAAAGTTCTATTTTGAACAGCAAAATCCATAAAAGTGCTACTATTTTAAATAGCAAAATACATAAAAACAGCTAGTTTGAACAACAAAATCCATAAAAAGTGCTGTTTTGGACAACTAAATGCAAAAAGTGTTATTTTGAACAGCAAAATACATAAAAACTGCTAGTTATAACAAACAAAATGCATAAAAAGTTGTATTTTGAACAGAAAAATACATAAAACTGCTAGTTTGAACACCAAAATGCATTAAAAGTGCTAGTTTGATCAACAAAAAGCATAAAAAGTGCTATTTTGGACAAATAAATACATAAAAACTGCTCGTTTGAACAACAGAATGCATAAAAAGTGCTATTTTGAACAACAAAATACATAAAAACTGCTATTTTGAACAACAGAATACATAAAAACTGCTAGTTTGAATACCAAAATGCATAAAAAGTGCTATTTTGAACATCAAAATACATAAAAACTGCTAGTTTGAACAAAAAAATGCATAAAAAGTTCTATTTTGAACAGCAAAATCCATAAAAGTGCTACTATTTTAAATAGCAAAATACATAAAAACAGCTAGTTTGAACAACAAAATCCATAAAATGTGCCATTTTGAACAACAAAATGCATAAAAAGTGCTGTTTTGGACAACTAAATGCAAAAAAGTGCTATTTTGAACAGCAAAATACATAAAAACTGCTAGTTAGAACAAACAAAATGCATAAAAAGTTCTATTTTGAACAGAAAAATACATAAAAACTGCTAGTTTGAACACCAAAATGCATAAAAAGTGCTATTTTGAACAACAAAATGCATAAAAAGTGCTATTTTGGACCACTAAATGCATAAAAACTGCTATTTTGGACAAATGAATACATGAAAACTGCTCGTTTGAACAACAATATGCACAAAAAGTGCTATTTTGAGCAACAAAATACATAAAAACTGCTATTTTGAACAACAGAATACATAAAAATTGATAGTTTTTTATACCAAAATGCATAAAAAGTGCTATTTTGAACATCAAAATAAATAAAAACTGCCAGTTTCAACAAAATCCATAAAATGTGCCATTTTGAACAACAAAATACATAAAAAGTGTTATTTTGAACAACAGAATAAATAAAAACTGCTAGTTTGAATACCAAAATGCATAAAAAGTGCTATTTTGAACATCAAAATACATAAAAACTGCTAGTTTGAACAAAAAAATGCATAAAAAGTTCTATTTTGAACAGCAAAATCCATAAAAAGTGCCACTATTTTAAATAGCAAAATACATAAAAACAGCTAGTTTGAACAACAAAATCCATAAAATGTGCCATTTTAAACAACAAAATGCATAAAAAGTGCAGTTTTGGACAACTAAATGCAAAAAATTGCTATTTTGAACAGCAAAATACATAAAAACTGCTAGTTAGAACAAACAAAATGCATAAAAAGTTGTATTTTGAACAGAAAAATACATAAAACTGCTAGTTTGAACACCAAAATGCATTAAAAGTGCTATTTTGAACAACAAAATGCATAAAAAGTGCTATTTTGGACCACTAAATGCATAAAAACTGCTAGTTTGAACACCAAAATGCATTAAAAGTACCAGTTTGAACAACAAAATGCATAAAAAGTTCCATTTTGAACAGCAAAATACAAAAAAATGCTAGTTTGAACACCAAAATGCATTAAAAGTGCCAGTTTGAACAACAAAATGCATAAAAAGTTCCATTTTGAACAGCAAAATACAAAAAAATGCTAGTTTGAACACCAAAATGCATTAAAAGTGCCAGTTTGAACAACAAAATGCATAAAAAGTTCCATTTTGAACAGCAAAATACAAAAAAATGCTCGTTTGAACAACAAAATGCATAAAAAGTGCTATTTTGAACAACAAAATCCATAAAATGTGCCATTTTGAACAATAAAATGCATAAAATGTGCTATTTTGAACAATAAAATGCATAAAAAGTTCTATTTTGGACAACTAAATGCATAAAAAGTACTATTTTGAACAGCAAATACATAAAAACTGCTAGTTTGAACAACAAAATGCATAAAAGTGCTATTTTTAACAATAAAACGCATAAAAAGTGCTAGTTTGAACAAACAAAGTGCAAAAAAAGTTCTATTTTGAATAACAAAATCCATAAAAAGTTCTATTTTGAACAACAAAAAACATAAAAAGTGCTATTGTGAACAACAAAAAACATAAAAAGTGCTATTTTGAACAACAAAAAACATAAAAACTGCAATTTTTTTCAACAACAAAATGCACGAAAAGTGCTCGTTTGAGCAACAAAATCCATAAAAAGTGCTATTTTGAACAACAAAATCCATTAAATGTGCCATTTTGAACAATAAAATGCATAAAATGTCCTATTTTGAACAACAAAATGCATAAAAAGTGCTATTTTGGACAAATAAATACATAAAAACTGCTAGTTTGAACAACAGAATGCATATAAAGTGCTATTTTGAACAACAAAATACATAAAAACTGCAATTATTTTCAACAACAAAATGCACGAAAAGTGCTCGTTTGAGCAACAAAATCCATAAAAAGTGCTATTTTGAACAACAAAATCCATAAAATGTGCCATTTTGAACAATAAAATGGATAAAATGTGCTATTTTGAACAACAAAATGCATAAAAAGTGCTATTTTGGACAAATAAATACATAAAAACTGCTCGTTTGAACAACAAAATGCATAAAAGGTGCTATTTTGAACAACAAAATCCATAAAATGTGCCATTTTGAACAATAAAATGCATAAAATGTGCTATTTTGAACAATAAAATGCATAAAATGTGATATTTTGAACAACAAAATGCATAAAAAGTGCTATTTTGACAAAAAAATACATAAAAACTGCAATTTTCAACAACAAAATGCACGAAAAGTTCTATTTTGAAAAACAAAATACATAAGAAGTGCTATTTTGAACAGCAGAATACATAAAAAACTGCCATTTTGAACAACAAAATGCATAAAAAGTGCTATTTTGAACAACAAAATGCATAAAAAGTACTATTTTGAACAGCAAATACATAAAAACTGCTAGTTTGAACAAACTAAATGCGTAAAAAGTTCTATTTTGAACAGCAAAATACATAAAAACTGCTAGTTTGAACAACAAAATCCATAAAAGTGCTATTTTGAACAACAAAATGCATCAAAAGTGCTAGTTTGAACAAACAAAATGCAAAAAAAGTTCTATTTTGAACAACAAAATCCATAAAAAGTGCTATTTTGAACAACAAAAAACATAAAAAGTGCTATTTTGAACAACAAAAAACATAAAAAGTGCTATTGTGAACAACAAAAAACATAAAAAGTGCTATTGTGAACAACAAAAAACATAAAAAGTGCTATTATGAACATCAAAATACATAAAAACTGCTAGTTTGAACAAACAAAATGTATAAAAAGTTCTATTTTGAACAGCAAAACGCATAAAAACTGCTATTTTAAACAACAAAATAAATAAAAAGTACTATTTTGAACAAAATTTTCACATTCCAGTTCCAACCAATACTTACATCAACTGCCCCGGTAAAGGAAACATCGATTTTATCCTTCCACAAGGAGACAAACACATGTTTATAAAAATACCACGACCAGAAAGTAACGTAGAATGGACGTTTGTTACGTCGCAACCGAATTGGGGTACGAGATTAGAAACGACCCTACCAGCTGGTAGAACCGAAGTTAAATTCACCGCAGCATCCCCTGCGGATTTCAATAGTACAGCATCTTGTCGATTGGTTATAAACGTCTTAGACAAAGAAGCACCGCGTATGATGGGATGTCCCGATAATATAGAAAGACATTTAGCCAGCGGAGAATCGACGCAAAATGTTTTTTGGACAGAACCGACTTTCTACGATAACGTCGGAGTAGCTACAGTTTATAAGACCAGAGTAAGAATGATAAAGATTTTTTTTGTATATCGGAAATTGAAAAAAAATATATATTTTTATAGGAACCTGGAAGTGAATTTGGATCCGGTTTGCACCACATTACGTACGTAGCTAGCGATGAAGCTGGTAATAGAGCGTTCTGTCATTTTAGCATCGATGTTAGAGGTACCAACTGTTTTTTTTTAAATGAAAATTCTAGCGGGGTTTGACGAAATATTATTTTTTTTTCAGATAATCTGGAAAACGAGCAGTCGAAT
This sequence comes from Lochmaea crataegi, assembly GCA_947563755.1. Classification (NCBI taxonomy): domain Eukaryota; kingdom Metazoa; phylum Arthropoda; class Insecta; order Coleoptera; family Chrysomelidae; genus Lochmaea; species Lochmaea crataegi. The sequence goes on along the minus strand of OX387426.1, from coordinate 52,855,834 downwards.
TCTATCGAGCAATTAAGTTCGGCGACGTATACGAGTCATAGAACCGCTGGGAAGTACAAAGCGGTATTGATTTGTCCTAGTGGAGTTCAATTTGTTTCGGATAATCCTGATCGTTATAACGTTAGTTGTTTTTTTTTGTTATTTTTATAAATATTACGGTTTTTTTTTATTTTTTAGAATATGATAACCAGCGAAGCAGGTTGTTATTGGAGACATATCAAAGTTACCAAACCCGTTCAACAACCGAGTTTTTTGGTACCGAAAGTTTTTTCGGAAAGTCGATTACCTCCTAATACGAGAAGTAATAGGAGGGTTTTTTTCAAATGGAATCGATGAAAAATATTTAAATCGTCCTAGAAAAGGCCATATAATGTTTTTTTAAAAAAAGTTAATTTTATATCGAGAATCTTAATGAACTGTTAATATTTTAGAAAAAAATCGTTTTATTTTAAATATTTTCCTAAAAGTAATACCTTCTTATAAAAGTTTCCTACTGCACTGGAAAATAAAAGAATAAAAAGAACGAAACAAAAATTAAACTTCGTTTTATTTTTAATATTTTCCCAAAAGTAATATCCTCTTATAAAAATTTCCTATTGCACTGAAAAATGAAAAAATTGAAAAATAAAAAAAATAAACTTAGGAAAAATCTTTTTTATTTTACATATTTTCCTAAAAGTAATACCTTCTTATAAAAGTTTCCTACTGCACTGGAAAATAAAAGAATAAAAAGAACAAAACAAAAATTAAACTTCGTTTTATTTTTAATATTTTCCCAAAGGTAATATCCCCTTAAAAAATTGTTTACGTTCGAAACTGGTAAAAAAAAATAAAAAAAATAAACGAAATGTAAACTTAGTTTTGTTTTTAATATTTTTCCAAAAGTAATACCCTATGAAAATTTCCTACTACACTGGAAAATAAAAAAATGAATAAAAATAAGAAAAAATAAAAAAAAATAAAACTTGGGAAAAATCGTTTTATTTCAAATATTTTCCTAAAAATAATACCCCTTTATAAAATTTCCTATTGCACTGGAAAAAAATAACAAAAATAAACTTAGGAAAAATCGTTCTATTTTTAATATTTTCCAAAAAGTCTTATAAAAATGGAAATAAAATTAATCATAATTAGAAAAATAAAAAAAACAAAAATTAAACTTGGGAAAAATCTTTTTATTTTAAATATTTTCCTAAAAGTAATACCCCCTTAAAAATTGTTTACGTTCGAAACTGGTAAAAAAAAATAAAAAAAATAAACCAAAAGTAAACTTAAGAACAAATAGTTTTGTTTTTAATATTTTTCCAAAAGTAATACCCTATGAAAATTTCCTACTACACTGGAAAATAAAAATAAGAAAAAATAAAAAAAAAACAAAAAATAAAACTTGGGAAAAATCGTTTTATTTCAAATATTTTCCTAAAAATAATACCCCCTTATAAAATTTCCTATTGCACTGGAAAAAAAAAACAAAAATAAACTTAGGAAAAATCGTTTTATTTTGAATATTTTCCTAAAAGTCTTGTAAAAATGGAAAAAAAATTAATAATAATTAGAAAAATAAAAAAAAACAAAAATTAAACTTGGGAAAAATCGTTTTATTTTAAATATTTTTCTAAAAGTAATACCCCCTTAAAAATTGTTTACGTTCGAAACTGGTAAAAAAAAATAAAAAAAATAAACCAAAAGTAAACTTAAGAACAAATAGTTTTGTTTTTAATATTTTTCCAAAAGTAATACCCTATGAAAATTTCCTACTACACAGGAAAATAAAAAAATGAATAAAAATAAGAAAAAATAAAAAAAAATAAAACTTGGGAAAAATCGTTTTATTTCAAATATTTTCCTAAAAATAATACCCCTTTATAAAATTTCCTATTGCACTGGAAAAAAATAACAAAAATAAACTTAGGAAAAATCGTTCTATTTTTAATATTTTCCAAAAAGTCTTATAAAAATGGAAATAAACTTAATCATAATTAGAAAAATAAAAAAAACAAAAATTAAACTTGGAAAAAATCTTTTTATTTTAAATATTTTCCTAAAAGTAATACCCCCTTAAAAATTGTTTACGTTCGAAACTGGTAAAAAAAAAAAAAATAAACCAAAAGTAAACTTAAGAACAAATAGTTTTGTTTTTAATATTTTTCCAAAAGTAATACCCTATGAAAATTTCCTACTACACTGGAAAATAAAAAAATGAATAAAAATAAGAAAAAATAAAAAAAAACAAAAAATAAAACTTGGGAAAAATCGTTTTATTTCAAATATTTTCCTAAAAATAATACCCCCTTATAAAATTTCCTATTGCACTGGAAAAAAAACAAAAATAAACTTAGGAAAAATCGTTTTATTTTGAATATTTTCCTAAAAGTCTTGTAAAAATGGAAAAAAAATTAATAATAATTAAAAAAATAAAAAAAAACAAAAATTAAACTTGGGAAAAATCGTTTTATTTTAAATATTTTTCTAAAAGTAATACCCCCTTAAAAATTGTTTACGTTCGAAACTGGTAAAAAAAAAATAAAAAAAATAAACCAAAAGTAAACTTAAGAACAAATAGTTTTGTTTTTAATATTTTTCCAAAAGTAATACCCTATGAAAATTTCCTACTACACTGGAAAATAAAAAAATGAATAAAAATAAGAAAAAATAAAAAAAAACAAAAAATAAAACTTGGGAAAAATCGTTTTATTTCAAATATTTTCCTAAAAATAATACCCCCTTATAAAATTTCCTATTGCACTGGAAAAAAAAAACAAAAATAAACTTAGGAAAAATCGTTTTATTTTGAATATGTTCCAAAAAGTCTTATAAAAATGGAAATAAAATTAATCATAATTAGAAAAATAAAAAAAAAAAAAATTAAACTAGGGAAAAATCGTTTTATTTTAAATATTTTTCTAAAAGTAATACCCCCTTAAAAATTGTTTACGTTCGAAACTGGTAAAAAAAAAATAAAAAAAATAAACCAAAAGTAAACTTAAGAACAAATAGTTTTGTTTTTAATATTTTTCCAAAAGTAATACCCTATGAAAATTTCCTACTAAACAGGAAAATAAAAAATGAATAAAAATAAGAAAAAATAAAAAAAAATAAAACTTGGGAAAAATCGTTTTATTTCAAATATTTTCCTAAAAATAATACCCCTTTATAAAATTTCCTATTGCACTGGAAAAAAATAACAAAAATAAACTTAGGAAAAATCGTTTTATTTTTAATATTTTTCTAAAAGTCTTATAAAAATGGAAAGAAAATTAATAATAATTAGAAAAATAAAAAAAACAAAAATTAAACTTGGGAAAAATCTTTTTATTTTAAATATTTTCCTAAAAGTAATACCCCCTTAAAAATTGTTTACGTTCGAAACTGGTAAAAAAAAATAAAAAAAATAAACCAAAAGTAAACTTAAGAACAAATAGTTTTGTTTTTAATATTTTTCCAAAAGTAATACCCTATGAAAATTTCCTACTACACAGGAAAATAAAAAAATGAATAAAAATAAAAAAAAATAAAAAATAAAACTTGGGAAAAATCGTTTTATTTCAAATATTTTCCTAAAAATAATACTGGAATTGCACTGGAAAAAAATAACAAAAATAAACTTAGGAAAAATCGTTTTATTTTGAATATTTTTCTAAAAGTCTTATAAAAATGGAAAGAAAATTAATAATAATTAGAAAAATAAAAAAAACAAAAATTAAACTTGGGAAAAATCGTTTTATTTTAAATATTTTTCTAAAATTAATAGCCCCTTATAAAAATTTCCTTCTGCACTGGAAAAGAAACAAATTAAAAAAATGAAAAAAAAATAAAAAAAAAACAAAGATTAAACTTGGAAAAAGTCTTTTTATTTTAAATATTTTCCTAAGTCTTAGAAAAATGGAAAAAAAATTAATAGAAATGAGAAAAATAAAAAAAAAATTTCCTACTGCACTTGAAAATAAAAAAAATTATAAAAATAAAAAAAACAAAAATTAAACTTGGGAAGGATCGTTTTATTTTAAATATTTTTCTAAATGTAAGACTTCCTTAAAAAATTGTTTACGTACGAAACTGGTAAAAAAATGAAAAAATCCTAAAAAAATTAACCTTAAAAACTCCAAATATTTTTCCAAAAACAATACCCCTGTAAAAAAAGTGTCTAGGTACGGCACTGGAAAAAAAATAAAAAAAACAAAAAAACTAGTTTTTATTAGTTTCGACGACGATTTTAAAATAACACGAAGAAAATAATTGAGTAGCGGGATCTTTAACGGTAAACACGATCACGTGTTTACCCACCCTTAAATTTCCCTCCAAATTTTTAGCCCAACTCGGAAATCCCGTAACGTATTTCCAATTGACGTCGGTGATGGGCGATGAAAATTTCACGTGTACATCGCAAGAATTATCATCGACTATTAAACGTTGCGATGGTGGACATTTTAAAATAGGCGGAAATGCATCTGCAACAAAAAAGTTACATTTTAAAATTTCCCCCGAGTAGATGCTACAACTGGATATTTTAATTAAATAGTGGAATTAATTAGAAACAGTTAGTTTCATTTATAACATTAATACAGAAGATATTTGTTGAATTCCCAATTAAACTACCCGTTTGAAAGGGTAGTATATATAATGATCGTGATAGATCCAAAAATGTATTAGTAAAGCCCCAAAGAAAGTAATTATGACTTTTTACTAATATTTATTTCACGACTGTTCTTTTTGTCAAAATACAATTGAAAACCTTTATAAAATTACTGACATATTGACAAGACCAATAACGTGACTTATGCTAAAAAGAATACAATTCAACCAAACTAATGGCTACAATTTCTACATTATTGAAGAAATAGATGATGAAGAGAACAATTGTGATGAAGTTTGTAAATACAGAAAACGTTGTTTATGATTAAAAATATAAAAGAAAAAAAAAAGGTGAGCGGTCGTCGGACCAGCGACAGAAGCTTGTTTCTTATGCACAATAGAATGACCATTTTTCGTGAATTTTTCATAATTTTTCAAAAATTTTCAAAATTTTTGACAATTTTTCAAAAATTTTAACATATTTGGCAATTATTGACCATTTTTTCAAAATGTTGACAATTTTTGACAATTTTTTCAAATTTTAATAATTATTGATCATTTTTGACAATTATTGACCAATTTTGACAGTTTTGACAATTATTGATCATTTTGGACAATTTTTTCAAAATTTTGACCATTTTCCCAAATTTTAACAATTATCGACCATTTTTGACAATTTTTGAGCATTTTTGACAGGTTCTGACAATTATTGACCGTTTTTGACAATTTTTCAAAAATTTTGACAATTTTTAATAATTATTGACCATTTTTGACAGTTTTTTATAATTATTGACCATTTTTTCAAAATTTTGACAATTTTTCGAGAAATTTGACCATTTTTCAAAAATTTGGATAATTTTTGACAATTATTGACCATTTTTTTAAATTTTTTACAATTTTTGAAAATATTAGGCAATTATTAACCATTTTTTCAAAATTTTGACCATTTTTAGACGATTTTTCCAAATTCTTGACAATTTTTGACCATATTTAAAAATTTTTGACAATTTTACAAAAATTTTAACAATTACTGACCATTTTTGACGAATTTTGACAATTTTTGACCGTCTTTGACAATTATTGACCATTTTTTCAAAATTTTGACAATTTTTGACCACTTTTCAAAATTTTAACAATTATCGATCCTTTTGGACCATTTTTGACAATTTTTGACGAATTTTGATTGGTTTTGACAATTATTGACTGTCTTTGACAATTACTGACCATTTTTGACAATTTTTCAAAAAATTTTGAAAATATTTGGTAATTATTAACCATTTTTTCAAAATTTTGACTATTTTTAGACGATTTTTCCAAATTCTTGACAATTTTTGACCATATTCAAACATTTTTGACAATTTTTCAAAAATTTTAACAATTATTGACCCTTTTTGACGAATTTTGACAATTATTGACCGTCTTTGACAATTATTGACCATTTTTCACAATTTTTCAAAAATTTCAACATATTTGGCAATTATTGACCATTTTTTCAAAATTTTGACAATTTTTGACCACTTTTCAAAATTTTAACAATTATTGATCCTTTTGGACCATTTTTGACAATTTTTGACGAATTTTGATTGGTTTTGACAATTATTGACTGTCTTTGACAATTATTGACCATTTTTGACAATTACTGTCCATTTTTGACAATTTTTCAAAAAAATTTGAAAATATTTGGCAATTATTAACCATTTTTTCAAAATTTTGACAGTTTTTGACAATTTTTGATCATTTTTCTAAATTTTTGACAATTTTTGACCATATTTAAAATTTTTTGACGATTTTACAAAATTTTTAACAATTATTGATCATTTTTGACGAATTTTGACAATTATTGACCGTCTTTGACAATTATTGACCATTTTTTACAATTTTTCAAAAATTTTGGCAAATTTTGACCACTTTTCAAAATTTTAACAATTATTGATCCTTTTGGACCATTTTTGACAATTTTTGACGAATTTTGATTGGGTTTGACAATTATTGACTGTCTTTGACAATTATTGACCATTTTTGACAATTTTTCAAAAATTTTAAACATATTTCAAATTTTTTGACAATTTCTGTCTATTTTTGACAAAATTTTACAAAAAATTTTGAAAATATTTGGCAATTATTAACCATTTTATCAAAATTCTGATAGTTTTTGACAATTTTTGACCATATTTAAAAATTTTTGACAATTTTACAAAAATTTTAACAATTACTGACCATTTTTGACGAATTTTGACAATTTTTGAACGTCTTTGACAATTATTGACCATTTTTTACAATTTTTCAAAAATTTTAACACATATGGCAATAATTGACCATTTTTTCAAAATTTTGACAATTTTTGACCACTTTTCAAAATTTTAACAATTATCGATCCTTTTGGACCATTTTTGACAATTTTTGACGAATTTTGATTGGTTTTGACAATTATTGACTGTCTTTGACAATTACTGACCATTTTTGACAATTTTTCAAAAAATTTTGAAAATATTTGGCAATTATTAACCATTTTTTCAAAATTTTGACTATTTTTAGACGATTTTTCCAAATTCTTGACAATTTTTGACCATATTCAAAAATTTTTGACAACTTTTCAAAAATTTTAACAATTATTGACCCTTTTTGACGAATTTTGACAATTATTGACCGTCTTTGACAATTATTGACCATTTTTTACAATTTTTCAAAAATTTCAACATATTTGGCAATTATTGACCGTTTTTTCAAAATTTTGACAATTTTTGACCACTTTTCAAAATTTTAACAATTATTGATCCTTTTGGACCATTTTTGACAATTTTTGACGAATTTTGATTGGTTTTGACAATTATTGACTGTCTTTGACAATTATTGACCATTTTTGACAATTTTTGACAACTTTTCAAAAATTTTAACAATTATTGACCCTTTTTGACGAATTTTGACAATTATTGACCGTCTTTGACAATTATTGACCATTTTTTACAATTTTTCAAAAATTTCAACATATTTGGCAATTATTGACCGTTTTTTCAAAATTTTGACAATTTTTGACCACTTTTCAAAATTTTAACAATTATTGATCCTTTTGGACCATTTTTGACAATTTTTGACGAATTTTGATTGGTTTTGACAATTATTGACTGTCTTTGACAATTATTGACCATTTTTGACAATTTTTCAAAAATTTTTCAAAATTTTTGACAATTACTGTCCATTTTTGACAATTTTTCAAAAAATTTTGAAAATATTTGGCAATTATTAACCATTTTATCAAAATTTTGATAGTTTTTGATCATTTTTCTAAATTTTTGACAATTTTTGACCATATTTAAAAATTTTTGACCATTTTTTACAATTTTTTAAAAATTTTAACATATTTGGCAATTATTGACCATTTTTTCAAAATTTTGACAATTTTTGACCACTTTTCAAAATTTTAACAATTATTGATCCTCTTGGACCATTTTTGACAATTTTTGACGAATTTTGATTGGTTTTGACAATTATTGACTCACTTTGACGATTATTGACCATTTTTGACAATTTTTCAAACATTTTAAACATTTTTCAAAATTTTTGACAATTATTGTCCATTTTTGACAATTTTACACCCGCACCAGAGCCTGAGGGTGTTTTTGATCCATCTGTTTACCAACAGCTGTCTACTCTTAATAGTTCATCCTTACGGAGGACCCATTCGTTTCTATATGGAATTAGGACGGAGGACGTAGTTAGAAATCTAAAAATTTGACGGCAATGTCAAAATCTAGATACATTTTTGGGAGCAATTTAAAAAAATTAACTACGATACTGATTACCAAACGAAGATAAGTACCAGTATTTAATACAAACAATAGAAGAAAGTTTTCCTCCTTCAAAATTCAGTATACCAGCGCTTGGTTTAACGTGGGGAAGAAGTCAAGAGGGCGAGGATGAATTATGAACTAGAAAGATTAAGGTGGTTATCCACATGTTATTAATACAGAGTGAGTTTTAAGTATGGAACGCCTCAATTATCTCGGCTATAGCTATATATTTTATATAAAAATCGTGCTATCTGTTTCCGAGATAATTTTAGGCGTTCCATACATAAACTCACTCTGTATAATAATGGTATTTGATTTAAATGTATCAGTATGTGCTTTATCTATTTTTCCTGATTAATTTTTCAATAACAATATCATAAAAGAATAAAAATTGAATAGAATTTTGGTTCATAGCAGATCGTTCGTTCAATTAGGAGCGCATAAATGACAGGCGGTGTACTGTGTAAATGTAGCAGCATTATCTGAGGGTGTGAAAACTTTTTTGGATAAATATTTAACCATAAAAAGACTCACCGACGCATTTTCCGGTATGATCACCCTCCCATTCGCCATCCAATCCGCATATCATGTTAAATTCGCCGAGCAGTCGATATCCTGCAGGGCATACCAATTGACAAGCCGTTCCCGGACCGTTTACGATCCTTTTTCTACCCTTTTTAGTGTACGATTGAAAAGCACCTTCTTTCGTACAACTTAGAAATCCCAACGATGGCGGCAGCAAAGTCTTACAAACATTATTATTCATCGGTTGATCGTTTTGCATTTCGGACATATTATCCAGACAAACGTACGAACCACGAGTGTTCAAACAATTTTTGCAGCTGGTTGAAATTTCCTCTTTTTCGCATTCGTTGACATCTAAATAAAATAATTGAATTAATAAAAAAAAGTAAAACATAAAATAATAATAAAGTAAAGAGAGACTCCTGGAGGAGGCACTGTGAGGAGATAGAACAGACTCACGAGTGTGCCAGACTGCAGAAGATTCTTTCCAAGGATCCTAATCAGACTATACACGTTATCAAAAAAGATAACGGACAATTCACTGGAAATGGGAAAGAAACCATGGAAGAGCTACTTAAGGTACACTTCCCTGGATCAATACCTACCATGCCACCGCAAAACTCCCCAGTGACAGGACTGGATCGACCACGATGGGCATCCAGGATAGACTGGCGAATAGCGAAGGCAGTGGTAGACGTGGAAAAAACAAAATGGGCTCTAAACAGCTTTAAACCATATAAATCACCGGGACCAGACGGGATTTATCCTATCCTACTCTAAAAAGGAGGCAACACACTACACTACAGGGTATGCGAATTGCTCAGAGCTAGCCTAGCTCTAGGGCATATTCCAAGAACTTGGCAACGCATCAGAGCTACATTTATACCAAAACCTGGAAAATCTGGACAGGACACGGCTAAAGCTCTGAGACCAATCAGTCTCCAGAAGACTTCTATAACCAACCAGCAAAGAACCTGTATGAGCTAATACAGGGAACGGATTGGCTGAATAGGCTGTAGTCAGAATAGTAGGAGTATCCACAATAAGCCCAGGAGGATGAGGTGGTGCCGGCGAAGGGACGGCTCCTTATAAAAAAAAAATTACCTTGACAAGTTTTCCAGTCTGAAGACAGTTCCATACCGTCGGGACAATTACAAAACGATCGTCCTACGGTATTGATACATCCATGAGAACAGCCGCCGTTATTTTCTAAACATTCATTTAAATCTTCGCAAGTATGATCATCGCTACTTATCTTAGTCCCTTTGAGTTTTATACAGCTACATTTATAAGATCCAAAAGTATTTTCACAAGTATCCTGGCACGGACCGTGTCCGTTCCTTAAAAAACATTCGTTTACGTCCCGACAACTTTTTCTATCGTCCGCTAAAGTTAATCCAGATGGACATTTACAATTGAAAGAACCGACTAGATTTACGCATTCCGACTCGCATTCGCCGTTGTTTATTTTACATTCGTCCAAATCTATAAAAAATAAGGTAAATTAACGATATTTTATGAATAAAATTTTTATCGACTTACCGAAACATGATCTTTGATTGGAACCCAAATAAAAACCCTTCAAACACGAGCATTTTATTGGTCCTTTGGGGTTACATAAATGAGCGCAACCTCCTCGATTTTTTCTACATCTGTTGAGTTTTTTTCCGAAATTTTTGGTAACTAAAATAAAGATGACTAAAATTAGTGATTTTATTTGCAACATATTCGTATGTATACTAATTTTTCCTCTATTTCCTAATATAATCCAACTTTTCCCCAAATTTCTATTATAACCGAATTTTCCCCTATCTCACCCCCAATTTTTCCCCTTTTTTTCGGGTCAAGATGGGAAACTCACGTTCGAACGGGTCCAGGACCCAAACAGTGGTGGACTCATCCCCAAGGGGATGGCTACCAACCAAACCCACCTCAAACTCGCCGTTACCCCCGCCTCGGAATCACTACTCTAGCATACTTCGAGTCGGACGGCGGTCCCTCGCACACTCTCCGCTTACGCCGTCGTCTCCTACCTCTCATGCCATATCGAGTCCTTCTCTCCCCCTAATCATGCTCTCCACTACGCCACTCACCTCCATCCTTTCCTCCTCCTCCATTAACATTATCTCTACCACGTTCTCCAAATACACCGCTTCCCCTAGTTTCCTCTCCAACTTCTTCAGCACTTCCTCGTTCCTCCAGCATCTAAACACATGCCCCACATCATCCTCCACTTCACACCTCTCGCACACTCCAGTCTCTCTTTTCCCAATCTTGTGGAGGTACTCTACTCCCATGTTCAGTGAACACCTGTGTCAAGAAGTAGTTCACCTCCCCGAATTTCCGGTCCATCCAGTCTCTACTTTTAGCGTGCCCTCATACTCCTTCCACCTTCTCTCCATTTCCTCCACCATCCATACCTGTACATCCTCTCTGGTCGCACCCCTCCAGCGTTTGTTCCTGGCTTTAGCCATCACGTCCAATGGGTAGGTCCTTGCCAGCACCGCTACTGCCATTCCACCCCTGCACCACCCTCAGCAGTATCCCTATCTGCACCCGCAGGAGTGGCCTAACCCTCGCATTCACCATCGCTCTTTCACCCAGCATACTCTGCTCTACCGTCCTACCAATTACCCTCATCTTCCACTCTCCCGGTCCTTTCACATTACACATCAATCTCTCCCCTTCCCCTTCTCTGCCGCCTTTAACATAAGCGTTCAGATGGTTAATTGACTATCCAACCACACTCCTAGGTATTTCACATATTCCTCCATACGAATTCTCCTTTCCTCTACCATCATCCCCACTTCTCTCGTCTTGTTCCGTCCATTCACTAAAAACCCCACCGTCTTATCTTCCGCCACTTCCAGTCTACCTTCTCCACAATCTTCCTACACATTCTCTCCGCCTTTCCTTCTATCTCCGCCCCTCCCTTTACCGTACATACCAGACACACATTGTCCGCATACACCGTAATCTCTTCATATACTATTCGACAAACCTCATCAAACACACACTTCCAGAGCGTCGGTCCAAGAACCGAGCCCTGATTCACTCCATCCTCCGTCTCAAACCTCCTCCCTCTAGAGTCTACCTTCACACGCCCCGTCAGATAGTCCTCTACCAGGTTGACTGACCCCTCCCCCACTCCAAGATTCAACACCGCCCGTTTGCTGACACTGTTGAACGCGTTCCAGACGCATGATTTCCCCTTCGCAAACCCGTGCTGGTTTACCCTAACTACCAACTTCCTCCTCAATCCTATACTTTATTATTCCCTCCATCAATTTACCCACACCACACAGTCGGATGATGGACCTGTAGTAACCCGTCCGCTACTCCTCTCTACCCAGCAGTATCATCCTGGCCACCTTCCTTCCTTCCGGAAACTCTTCCTTCCTCAGCACCCTGTTGAATAGCTCCCAGAAGTACTCCCCATTGTCATCCAACATCCTCTTCATCATATCACCCCTCAGGCCATCTATCCTTACTTTAATGTTTCTTCCACCCTCCTCTACTTCCCCCTTCTCTACCGGTCTTATCTCCATCATTTTCCCTACCCCCTTAGTATCCTGGACTTCTCGAATCCCGCCCCCCACTCCTCCTTCTTCCCCTGTGAACAATTTCCCTATAATCTCCTTCTCCCAATCTTCCTCTAGCAACTCTTCACCGCTATCTCATTCGCCTTTTCCCAAGGATTGTTTTCCAATTCCTTCAGTAACTCTTCCCACTTCCCTCTCCACCCTACGCTCCTGTTCCTTCTACTTCTCCTTGTATTCCCCTTTTCCCTCTAACCTTCCTCTTCCCCCCAGCATCCTTCTTCGTTCTTTCTTACACTCCTTCCACAGCTTCTCTATTTCTTCATTCCTCAGCACCCTGTTGAATAGCTCCCAGAAGTACTCCCTATTGTCATCCAACATCCTCTTCATCATATCACCCCTCAGGCCATCTATCCTCACTTTAATGTTTCTTCCACCCTCCTCTACTTCCCCCTTCTCTACCGGTCTTATCTCCATCATTTTCCCTACCCCCTTAGTATCCTGGACTTCTCGAATCCCGCCCCTCACTCCTCCTTTTTCCCCTGTGAACAATTTCCCTATAATCTCCTTCTCCCAATCTTCCTCCAGCAACTCGTCACCGCTGCCTCATTCGCCTTTTCCCAAGGATTGTTTTCCAATTCCTCCAGTAACTCTTCCCACTTCTCTCTCCACCCTACGCTCCTGTTCCTTCTACTTCTCCTTGTATTCCCCTTTTCCCTCTAACCTTCCTCTTCCCCCCAGCATCCTTCTTCGTTCTTTCTTACACTCCTTCCACAGCTTCTCTATTTCTTCATTCCTCAGCACCCTGTTGAATAGCTCCCAGAAGTACTCCCCATTGTCATCCAACATCCTCTTCATCATATCACCCCTCAGGCCATCTATCCTTACTTTAATGTTTCTTCCACCCTCCTCTACTTCCCCCTTCTCTACCGGTCTTATCTCCATCATTTTCCCTACCCCCTTAGTATCCTGGACTTCTCGAATCCCGCCCCTCACTCCTCCTTCTTCCCCTGTGAACAATTTCCCTATAATCTCCTTCTCCCAATCTTCCTCTAGCAACTCCTCACCGCTATCTCATTCGCCTTTTCCCAAGGATTGTTTTCCAATTCCTTCAGTAACTCTTCCCACTTCCCTCTCCACCCTACGCTCCTGTTCCTTCTACTTCTCCTTGTATTCCCCTTTTCCCTCTAACCTTCCTCTTCCCCCCAGCATCCTTCTTCGTTCTTTCTTACACTCCTTCCACAGCTTCTCTATTTCTTCATTCCACCAGTAATTAGCCCTCCGCTCACGCCTATTGCCCCTCTTTCCCTCTCTCTTACATTCCTATATCACATCGTACAATTCATCTACATTATGTCCAAATCCCCTTTCTACCTCTTCTTTTACTTTCTTCCTCATACTTTTAATTAATTAATTTTTTTCCCTTCCTAACCTCACCTAATCTAATTTTTCCCCAAATTTTTCCCAACCTTCCTTACTCTAATTATATTCCTTAATTATTTCCCCAAACACAACCTCATTAATTCTCCTCCAATTTTTTTCTGTCCCAACTTAGTTTTTCTTTTAATTTTCCCCTATTCCAACCTAACCTAACTTTTCTCAATAAAACTTAATTTCTTCCCTATTTACCCTCCTCCACTCACCGTTATTTGTTACTAATCCAGTACTGTTACCCGGGGGATTTTTCGTCGAAACTTGTTTATTTTTATCGATTTTAAATTCATCAAAATTATCTTCGGGATTTTTATTAAGTTTTTCTATCAATTTATTCAAAGTATAATTATTATATTCAGCCTTAGTGGAAATGATGATTCCCTTTTCGGTCGTTATTTCGACCAAACGATTTTTTTGTTTTCTTCTACGTTTTCGAAATTTTCGTTTACGTAAAGGTTTCGTCATATTTTTCTTCTTTCCTTTAATTGGAGTACTAACATTTTTCATACCATTTTGAAACGTTTCATCGATTTTAACGTTACTTGATGTTGTTATACCAATTTCCGAAACGTCTATCGAATTTGTAGCAGCAGTTAATGAAACTTCTAAAAAAAAAATACATTCCTCAGTCAATTAATTCCAATTAAGATTTAAACGAGACAAATTTTATCGTATGCGGCGAAAGACTATAAAATTATTTAAAATATTTAATAATAAATGATGGATTTTAAATACTTAAATTTTTTTATTTTAAATTTAAATTACATTTAATTTGTTTAAATTAGGGCCGGATCTACGTATGGGCTTAATGGACTCCAGCCCGGGGGCCCGAATAATAAAATAATAAACCAGTAAAAAAAATACAAATCAAAAATAAAAAATTTATTTTTAATATTCCAGAGCAATTTACTTTCCTTCTTCCAGTTTATTATGTTCATTTTTCGTTTAAATTATGTTTGTTAAGAATTTATGGCTTTAATTTTTTGAATTATTACAGTTTCCTGTAAAATTGTCGTATTTAGTAAAGCGTTTTAACAATAGATGTCGAAGAATAAAAATATATTATTCTAACGCTTTGACAAAGTTTTGAAAAATAATTTTTCCAAAAACAGTGACCGTTCAACGAAGAAGAAACAACTACTTCCCGGGCTACATGCCCCGACAGACATTGAATTACACTTCTAAGTCAAACGGGATTGGTAAATCTACAAGATTTAAAGCAACCATTCTGGTTTGCAACTAGAAGGGATAACATAACTTGTAGACCGGTTTCGGCGTATTGCGCCTCATCAGTACGGTCACTATTTTTGGAAAAATTATTTTTCAAAACTTTGTCAAAGCGTTAGAATAATATATTTTTATTCTTCGACATCTATCTTTAAGTTTTTGTTTACCATTGATAAAGAAGGTACCCCCGGATATGTTTAAGGTCGCGGTCCGGCCCTGGTTGAAAGGATGATACAAAGATAAAGAAAAGTGTTAAGATTTAATTGAAATGGGAGGGCGTTAACCTTCTAAAAATGTAAAATAAATGGGAATTATTTATGGCTAGTGACACTTTTTGTTATAAACGTTGAATGTTGTTACTGTTTTTATTGTATTAATCGACACCAAATGAAATTTTATTGATTAAAGGTCAAATTCATTATATTAAAATGTACTAAAAGATGATTAAATTTTTTTTAAAACTCCAACAAATTTTTTTCAACTTTCTGATCACAACTCTTAGATTTAAAAAAAATTATAAAATTAAATCAAAGAAAAAATATATATACGTTTTTTTGTAGTTTTTATTTATTTTTTCGAAAATAAAAAATATTTTTTCTTTTTTTTTGTAGTTTTTTTTTATTTTTTCAAAAACAAAAAATATTTTTTCTTTTTTTTTGTAGTTTTTATTTATTTTTTCAAAAATAAAAAATATATAAATATACGTTTTTTTTCTTTGATTTAATTTAATTTTTTTTCTCCAAAAATACCTTACCGCAAATAAACAATATTCCGAAAACGAAAATATCAACGATCACTTTACTTAGCACGCGCATTTTTCGCGAATATTTTGAAAAAAATCCAAAAAATTCACAGGACACAAATATTTTAATCAAAATCGTGCGATGCGCTTCGCCAGTTTATTTTAAATGAACGCGGAATGGAATGCCGAAATCTTAGACGACTCTCACTATTATACCAACTCCGTCCAGACGCTTTTGAATTCCCGACTATTTTAACCGAAAAGAAAAGTAAATTAATTAGCAGACATTTTTTATTCTCTGAGAAATTTTTTTTATTGAATTATTGGTTATGGTATTGAAGAAAAGCACTTTGTTGTGTTTGAGAAAAAAATTTTTGGGCCTAAGAGAAACTGCTGGAAAAAACAAAACAAAAAGACAAAAAGACAAAAAGACAAAAAGACAAAAAGACAAAAAGACAAAAAGACAAAAAGACAAAAAGACAAAAAGACAAAAAGACAAAAAGACAAAAAGACAAAAAGACAAAAAGACAAAAAGACAAAAAGACAAAAAGACAAAAAGACAAAAAGACAAAAAGACAAAAAGACAAAAAGACAAAAAGACAAAAAGACAAAAAGACAAAAAGACAAAAAGACAAAAAGACAAAAAGACAAAAAGACAAAAAGACAAAAAGACAAAAAGACAAAAAGACAAAAAGACAAAAAGACAAAAAGACAAAAAGACAAAAAGACAAAAAGACAAAAAGACAAAAAGACAAAAAGACAAAAAGACAAAAAGACAAAAAGACAAAAAGACAAAAAGACAAAAAGACAAAAAGACAAAAAGACAAAAAGACAAAAAGACAAAAAGACAAAAAGACAAAAAGACAAAAAGACAAAAAGACAAAAAGACAAAAAGACAAAAAGACAAAAAGACAAAAAGACAAAAAGACAAAAAGACAAAAAGACAAAAAGACAAAAAGACAAAAAGACAAAAAGACAAAAAGACAAAAAGACAAAAAGACAAAAAGACAAAAAGACAAAAAGACAAAAAGACAAAAAGACAAAAAGACAAAAAGACAAAAAGACAAAAAGACAAAAAGACAAAAAGACAAAAAGACAAAAAGACAAAAAGACAAAAAGACAAAAAGACAAAAAGACAAAAAGACAAAAAGACAAAAAGACAAAAAGACAAAAAGACAAAAAGACAAAAAGACAAAAAGACAAAAAGACAAAAAGACAAAAAGACAAAAAGACAAAAAGACAAAAAGACAAAAAGACAAAAAGACAAAAAGACAAAAAGACAAAAAGACAAAAAGACAAAAAGACAAAAAGACAAAAAGACAAAAAGACAAAAAGACAAAAAGACAAAAAGACAAAAAGACAAAAAGACAAAAAGACAAAAAGACAAAAAGACAAAAAGACAAAAAGACAAAAAGACAAAAAGACAAAAAGACAAAAAGACAAAAAGACAAAAAGACAAAAAGACAAAAAGACAAAAAGACAAAAAGACAAAAAGACAAAAAGACAAAAAGACAAAAAGACAAAAAGACAAAAAGACAAAAAGACAAAAAGACAAAAAGACAAAAAGACAAAAAGACAAAAAGACAAAAAGACAAAAAGACAAAAAGACAAAAAGACAAAAAGACAAAAAGACAAAAAGACAAAAAGACAAAAAGACAAAAAGACAAAAAGACAAAAAGACAAAAAGACAAAAAGACAAAAAGACAAAAAGACAAAAAGACAAAAAGACAAAAAGACAAAAAGACAAAAAGACAAAAAGACAAAAAGACAAAAAGACAAAAAGACAAAAAGACAAAAAGACAAAAAGACAAAAAGACAAAAAGACAAAAAGACAAAAAGACAAAAAGACAAAAAGACAAAAAGACAAAAAGACAAAAAGACAAAAAGACAAAAAGACAAAAAGACAAAAAGACAAAAAGACAAAAAGACAAAAAGACAAAAAGACAAAAAGACAAAAAGACAAAAAGACAAAAAGACAAAAAGACAAAAAGACAAAAAGACAAAAAGACAAAAAGACAAAAAGACAAAAAGACAAAAAGACAAAAAGACAAAAAGACAAAAAGACAAAAAGACAAAAAGACAAAAAGACAAAAAGACAAAAAGACAAAAAGACAAAAAGACAAAAAGACAAAAAGACAAAAAGACAAAAAGACAAAAAGACAAGACAAAGAGAAGAGAAGTAGAAGGAACTGAAACATAGGGTGGAGAGGGAAGTGGGAAGAGTTTCTAATGGAATTGGAAAACAAACCATGGGGAGGGTAATGGTGAAGGTAAGGAGAATTTGTATGGAGGAGTCTGTGAATTACCTAAGGGTGTGGTTGGATAGCCGATTATCCTTCAAAACACACATGTTAAAGGCGACAGAGAAGGGGAAAGTGGGGGCAGCATAGCTGAGGAGATGGATGTGTAATGTGAAAGGGCCGGGAGAGTGGAAGAGGAGGGTTATTTGTAGGACGGTGGAGCAGAGTATGCTGTACGGTGCGGAGGTGTGGGGTGAAAGAGCGGGGGTGAATGCGAGGGCTAGGCCACTCCTGCGGGTGCAGAAAGGGATACTGCAGCGGGTGGTGCAAGGGTACAGAACAGTGGGTGGACTGGCAAGGTCCTACCCATCGGACGTGATGGCTAGATCCAGAAATAAACGCTGGAGGGGCGCGACCGGAGAGGAAGTACAGGAATGGATGGTGGAGGAAATGGAGAAAAGGTTGGAGAAGTTTGAGGGGCGCTAAAAGGAGCGATTGGATGGACCGGAAATCGGGGAGGTGAACTACTTCTTGACACAGGTGTTCACTGGACATGGGTCGAGAGTGTACTTCAACAAGATTGGGAAAAGAGAGACTGGAGTGTGCGAGGGGTGTGAAGTGGAGGATGATGTGGGGCATGTGTTTAAATGCTGGAGAAACGAGGAAGTGCGGGAAAAGTTGGAGAGGAAACTAGGGGAGGCGGTGTATTGGGAGAACATGGTGGAGATAATGTTGAGGGGGGAAGAGGAATGGATGGAGGTGAGTGGCGTAGTGGAGAGCATTATTAGGGTGAGAGAAGGACTCGATGGTAGGAGGGATAGATAGGGAGAAGTCGATGGTGTGAGCGGAGAGTGTGCTTTTTGGGTGCTGCACCCAACATGAGTTTCCCATTTCGACCTGAAAAAAAAGGTGGCAGTGATTGAAAGATAGTTTTGTTTTCAACTTTTTTTGGGAATCTTCAAATGCGATGCCATATTTTTTAATCAATTACTTGAAAGCGGATGGAGTTTCGAAGAACATGGTAAAAACCGCATCTCAATATCCATTTTCTAAGCGAAGATATGAGAAAAAAAAAGGTGAGAGGTCGTCGGACCGCCGAGAGAAGTTTGCTTCTTATGCACAATAGAATGACCATTTTTCGAAAATTTTGATCATTTTTCAAAAATTTTGACAATTGTTGACAATTATTGATCATTTTTTCAAAATTTTTGATGATTTTGGTCTATTTTTTCAAATTTTTACATATATTGACGATTTTTGACAATTATTGACCAATTTTGACAGTTTTATCAATTATTGACAATTTTTGACCATTTTTCAAAATTTTAACAATTATTGACCATTTTTGACAGTTTCTGACAATTATTGACCATTTTTGACAATTTTTCAAAAACTGACCATTTTTCAAAAATTTAGACAATTTTCAACAATTATTGAACATTTTTGACAGTTTTTTATAATTATTGACCATTTTTCAAAAATTTCGATAACTTTTGGCCATTTTTGACAGTTTCTGACAATTATTGACAATTTTTCAAAAACTCTGACCATTTTCAAAAATTTCGACAAATTTCAACAATTAATTGACCATTTTTGACAGTTTTTTATTATTATTGACCATTTTTTCAAAATTTTAACAATTATTGACCATTTAAGGTAGTTTCTGATAATTATTGACCATTTTTGACAACTTTCGAAAATTTTGTCAATTATTGACTATTTTTGACCATTTTTTAAAATGTTTAACAATTTTTGACAGTTTCTGACAATTATTGACCATTTTTGACAATTTTTCAAAAACTGACCATTTTTCAAAAATTTAGACAATTTTCAACAATTATTGAACATTTTTGACAGTTTTTTATAATTATTGACCATTTTTCAAAAATTTCGATAACTTTTGGCCATTTTTGACAGTTTCTGACAATTACTGACAATTTTTCAAAAACTCTGACCATTTTTCAAAAATTTCGACAAATTTCAACAATTAATTGACCATTTTTGACAGTTTTTTATTATTATTGACCATTTTTTCAAAATTTTAACAATTATTGACCATTTAAGGTAGTTTCTGATAATTATTGACCATTTTTGACAACTTTCGAAAATTTTGTCAATTATTGACTATTTTTGACCATTTTTTAAAATGTTTAACAATTTTTGACAGTTTCTGACAATTATTGACCATTTTTGACAATTTTTCAAAAACTGACCATTTTTCAAAAATTTAGACAATTTTCAACAATTATTGAACATTTTTGACAGTTTTTTATAATTATTGACCATTTTTCAAAAATTTCGATAACTTTTGGCCATTTTTGACAGTTTCTGACAATTATTGACAATTTTTCAAAAGCTCTGACCATTTTTCAAAAATTTCGACAAATTTCAACAATTAATTGAACATTTTTGATAGTTTTTTATAATTATTGACCATTTTTTCAAAATTTTAACAATTATTGACCATTTAAGGTAGTTTCTGATAATTATTGACCATTTTTGACAACTTTCGAAAATTTTGTCAATTATTGACTATTTTTGACCATTTTTTAAAATGTTTAACAATTTTTGACAGTTTCTGACAATTATTGACCATTTTTGACAATTTTTCAAAAACTGACCATTTTTCAAAAATTTAGACAATTTTCAACAATTATTGAACATTTTTGACAGTTTTTTATAATTATTGACCATTTTTCAAAAATTTCGATAACTTTTGGCCATTTTTGACAGTTTCTGACAATTATTGACAATTTTTCAAAAACTCTGACCATTTTCAAAAATTTCGACAAATTTCAACAATTAATTGACCATTTTTGACAGTTTTTTATTATTATTGACCATTTTTTCAAAATTTTAACAATTATTGACCATTTAAGGTAGTTTCTGATAATTATTGACCATTTTTGACAACTTTCGAAAATTTTGTCAATTATTGACTATTTTTGACCATTTTTTTAAATGTTTAACAATTTTTGACAATTTTTGACAGATTCTGACAATTATCGACCATTTTTCAAATATTTTGACAATTTTTAACAATTATTGACCATTTTTGACAGTCTTTTATAATTATTGACCATTTTTTGAAAATTTTGACAATTTTTGACCATTTTTCAAAATTTTAACGCAGCGTTGGTATCGCGCGTTAATTCAATGCGTCTCTCTCTCTCTCTCTCTCTTTCTAATGAATCATCGCGTGACGAACGCTTTTTCGTAACATCACACGTTTCACGAGTTCACTAGCCTTCACAAAAGTCATATTATGTCGTGCAATAAGAAGCAAGCTTCAAAAATAGACTTTCCCACTCACCCCTAACAGTTATTTTACAAGATAGAGGAAAAAGTACTGGAGCAAACTTACGTAAAATAATCTAATGATTACGAATGTTCAAATGTTGTACATTTATTATAGAAAAATAATGTTTTTGTGATATTATTGAGAACTACGCCCACTAGCGGTAGAGTAGGAAACTTGAAAATAATTTCCAGGAGTTTCTCATTTGCGAATTTGTAATAAATTATGGACATTTTTCAAAACTTGAAGATTCTGTAAATAGTCAATTAGTGAATTCCCCGTTTCTTATGAACTTTTGATAAATATGGCAACGTTATGTGCAAGCTGCAATTGAAAATATCGGCAAGTATTTATCGGCGCATGCGCTGCCCAGTGCATTATTTTCAGTAAATATAATCAATCATGTAAGAATAAAATCTGGTCTAATCAATTTCCGCAAAAGCACCAGGCCCGGTTTTTCAAAATTATCTTTTAAAATTAAAAAAAAAGTGGCTAGAAAATAAAAATGGATATGGAAAGAAAGGCGAATAATTTGTGAGAATTTTTCTAAAAAAAAATGGAATCTTGTAAAAGTATACAGAAATTAAAAATTTCAATGAATTAAAAGTATAAACCGTTTTCAGTTTTTAACAAATTCCAAAATATATAGTACATACAGGGTGCACCAAGATTTTTTTTACAGGCTCTAGCTCATGAACTAACGAATAGGTTTACGGGACGTGTCGATTTAATTTTGGTGAAACCGACCTGTTTTATCATTTTACTTATTATTGGGAACGAAATATAAAATTATTCAACATAATAAAAAAATCTCTACTCAACAAAACCCTTAAACTGACTGCACGACACTGACCACCACCGGCTTATCATATTAACGAATCCTTAACCATTGTGCCGAATTTTACGACCCTATTTTGTATTTGAAATAGAGAAAGACTCACCCTATATAGAAATATAGTATAGTAGCTTTCTAAAATTTTCTATGGGTACGGAATGGGCTAAAGACTTTACTGTAAATATCACGCATGTCTCGTTAAATAATACCTCGTTCGACGACATTTCCTTGAATTTTCCGAGAAATCCGTTAATGAAAATCGACAACATCGCCATACTTGAGAATAGCGGCAGCCGGAGAACTTGAACTCTACCGAACGTTTCATTATACAGTGCGTATACGAGTGATCGTACGGCTTTTTTTTTCTTCTTCCAATCCGGTTCGATCGTAATTTTCTGTCGGAAAACTCCACACGAAAACAATAAAAAAATGCCGATAATTCGTTAATCGATCGTATAATGAAGGTTGTGGTGGTGTCCAAATGCGCGACGAAATATACGGAGTGTTTTCTTAAAAAACTACCAATATGTGTCGAAACGTTTTGATAGGGTTCATGTGCTGGAAACATAAATTAAAAATATTCGTAATAATATGTCTGCTATAAAAAAAGGATGTGCCAGAAGATTGGAGTAAGTATATTTTGTAAAATGTTGTCAATAGGTATCAGATCGGGTAAATAAGAAGGATATTATTTTTCTTCTTTGTTACGCTTTTAGGTAAGGAAAACAAAGGAAAGTTAACGTGTGTGACCTCTTTTGTTATATTCCATACACCTTTACCTTTAATTTCTTGATCAATTTTGTCAACTGATAACATACATTGGACAAACATCTTGATCGTTTAGAAGAAGCATAACAGAACATCGTTTTCTTAAATTAAAATCTATTGTTTCCAATTTTGTATTTACGTACTTGAATTTTAATGAAACATGATTTTATTTTTTTTGTGCGAATTTGTTATGCAAAGTGTTTCACTATACTTTTGTACAGGGTGTCAATTTTAAAAACTTACCTTGTGAACGATTCAAAAACATTTCAAAACCGTTTCTAGGGTAGATAAAATGACATGAGAGAGAACGCACCCCCATCAAAACCCCCTATGCCCCATCTACCCCACCTACAAAAATTTAAATGACAACCCCCTACTTGGGATACGTCGTCAGAAAGCCCGTAGAAAATGCTTTCCAACGGTCTAAGTCATAATTATACAGGGTGTAACAATAAAGCACAAATCATTAAGTCATCTGCAAACGCACACGCCTTACGTGGACTTGCCCTATAGAGGACTTACTACTCCATCTTTGACTCTAAATGTATCGGATTCAATTTTTAACGAAACTGAAAATAAAAAACGAAAAATGCAGTTTTTTGCTTTTTTTCGAGCTAATTTAGAGGTTATGTGAAAAAGTCACGAATGAAAAAGTTGTAGATTTTTCCAAGATCTACAATTATTATATTCAACTTTTTTTTCTAGGACCTCAGCTTTGGCCGGAAATTGCAATAATGTCTTTTTCCACCCCCCACAAAAAAAGTGTTTTTTACCGAAAAAACGCCATAACTCGAAAAACTTCCAATATTTTAATTTTAAATTTTTTTCCATAGTTTGTGACTATAAAAGCTACCTTTTACCAGATTTTAATCGAAATCGAACAATTTTTGACGAAACTAAAAATAAAAAACGAAAAAAGCAGATTTTTGCGTTTTTCGAGCTAATTTTGAGGTTATGTGAAAAAGTCACGAAAGAAAAAGTTGTAGATTTTTCCAAGATCTACAATTATTATATTAAACTTTTTTTTCTAGAAACTCAACTTTGGCCGGAAATCGCAATAATGTCTTTTTCCACCCCCCATAAAAAGTGTTTTTTACCGAAAAAACGTCATAACTCGAAAAATTTCCAATATTTTGATCTGAAATTTTTTTCCATAGTTTGTTACTATAAAAACTACCTTTTACTGAATTTTCATCGAAATCGAACAATTATTGACGAAACTAAAAATAAAAAACGAAAAAAGCAGATTTTTGCGTTTTTCGAGCTAATTTAGAGGTTATGTGAAAAAGTCACTAATGAAAAAACGTCAAAATTTGAAAAAAATTCAATATTTGAATTTTGAAATTTTTTTCCATAGTTTGTAACTATCAAAGCTATCTTTTACTAAATTTTCATCGAAATCGAACAATTTTTAACGAAACTAAAAATAAAAAACGAAAAATGCAGTTTTTTGCTTTTTTTCGAGCTAATTTTGAGGTTATGTGAAAAAGTTGTAGATTTTTCCAGGATCTACAACTTTTATATTCAACTTTATATTCTAGGATTCTAAGATTCTAGAATAATCGTCATTTTCGCTTTTCATCAGGATTAACCTTAAAAAGATCTACTGATTAGGGATGTTAAAAAATAATCGATTTTTATATAAATCGATTAATATTTTCTTATTTTTAGTTATCGATTTTTATAGTAATATTAATCGATTTTTAGTAAATCGATTTTATAAATTACGTGTTTAAATCGATTTTCGGAAACAGCTCGTATTATTTATTGACTATTTTTCAAAATTTTGACAACTTTTGACGATTATTGACCATTTTTCAAAATTAGTGACCATTCTTCCAAATTTTTTAACATTTTTCAAAATGATGACAATTTTCAACTAATTTTGATAGTTTTTGACCATTTTTGAGAATTTTTTTAAATTTTAGACCATTTTTCAAAATTATTGACCATTTTTGATAATTATTGACAATTGTTGACAATTATGGACCATTTTTCCAAATTTTTGACCATTTTTCAATATTTTTGGCCATTTTTGACATGTATTGACCATATTTCAAAATTTTTGACCATCTTTGATAGTTTTTGACAATTATTGGCCATTTTTAACAATTTTTTAAAAATTTTAACAATTTTTAAAAATTATTGACCATTTTTGATAGTTTTTGACAATTATCGACCATTTTCCAAAATTTTAACAATTATTGACCAATGTTGGCAAATATTGACCATAATTGTCCATTTTTGATAGTTTTTGATCATTTTTGACAATTTTTGACCATTTTTAAAATTTCTGACAATTGACCATGTTTTGACAATTTTTCAATTTTTTGTTAAAGTTTTTGACAATTATCGACCATTTTTGACAATTTTTGAAAATTTTGGGCATTTTTCAATTTTTTTTTAATTTTCGACAATTATCGACCATTTTTCAAAATTTTAACAATTATTGACAATTTTTGACATTTTTCATATATTTTTATTTGATTTTTAATCTGATAAATTGTTAATGAATGAATCTCTTAGGTTTATTATCGGAATATGAAAAGCATGTACTTTTTAAAATAATACAAAATTTCCAAAATCGACCATTTTCGACAATTAGTGACCATTTTGACTGTTTTTCAAATTAGTGGCCATTTTTTAAAATGATGACAATTTTTAACCATTTTTGACAGTTTTTGACAAAAATTGTCCATTGTTAACAATAATTGACAATTTTTAACAATTTTTCAAAATTTTAGACCATTTTTCAAAATTATTGACCATTTTTGATAATTATTGACAATTGTTGACAATTATGGATCATTTTTCCAAATTTTCGACCATTTTTGACAATTGTTGACCATTTTTGACCATATTTCAAAAACTTTAACAATTTTTGACAATTATCAACTATTTTTCAAAATTTTGACAATTTTTAACAATAATTGTCCATTTTTGATAGTTTTTGACAATTATTGACCAATTTAAACGAAAATTGTCCATTTTTGACTGTTTTTGACAATTTTTGATAGTTTTTGACAATTATCGACCATTTTTCAAAATTTTAACAATTATTGACAATTTTTGACATTTTTCATATAATTTTATTTGATTTTTAATCTGATAAATTGTTAATGAATGAATCTCTTAGGTTTATTATCGGAATATGAAAAGCATGTACTTTTTAAAATAATACAAATTTTCCAAAATCGACCATTTTCGATAATTAGTGACCATTTTGACTGTTTTTCAAATTAGTGACCATTTTTCCAAATTTTTGACCATTTTTCAAACTGATGACAATTTTTAACCATTTTTGACAGTTTTTGACAAAAATTGTCCATTGTTAACAGTTTTTAACAATAATTGACAATTTTTAACCATTTTTGACAATTTTTCAAAATTTTAGATCATTTTTCAAAATTATTGACCATTTTTGATAATGATTGACAATTGTTGACAATTATTGACAATTATGGATCATTTTTCCAAATTTTCGACCATTTTTGAAAATTGTTGACCATTTTTGACCATATTTCAAAAACTTTAACAATTTTTGACAATTATCAACTATTTTTCAAAATTTTGACAATTTTTAACAATAATTGTCCATTTTTGATAGTTTTTGACAATTATTGACCAATTTAGATAAAAATTGTCCATTTTTGATAGTTTTTGACTATTACCGACCATTTTTCAAAATTTTAACAATTTTTGAAAATTATTGACCAATTTTCACAATAATTGTCCATTTTGACAGTTTTTGACAATTTTTGATAGTATTTGACAATTATTGACCATTTTTCAAAAAAAAATTTAAAAATTTTGACAATAGACCATTTTTGATAAAAATTGTCCATTTTTAACAGTTTTTGGACAATAATTGACAAAAATTGTCAATTATTGTCCATTTTTGACCATATTTCAAAATTTTTGACAATTTTCATATAATTTTATTTAATTTTTAATCTGATAAATTGTTAATTATTCACCAATTGAGTTAATTCGGAGGGCGTGGTTTGATTAAATAAGTGAGCGAAAAAGATTCCTTTCTTGCGCTACAGCGTAAAATAACAATCCTCGGAATTTGTTAATAATATATAGAGTGTTACATTTAAAATGACAAAGTTGTCGTTTCGTTTTCGGTATAATGTTAAAATATTTTCCATAAATTCACTCTAACTTTTTCTCCATTTATGTCAATTTTTATAGAAATCTCCAATATATAGATAGAGAAACTTCCTGTATATAAGTGACTGTATAATTAAAGTTAGAATATTATTAACATGGAGGAGTGTCACTTGTAGAACTAACAGTGATTTGTGTCGTTTGCGATATTTGAAAAAAAATTCTCCAAGTACTGTTATGGACTTTCGCTACTATTAACAGTACTTGTTATTTAATATTATGAAATGATATTTCAGGGTTACACGTCAGGGTCGAACCGGCTCATTGTTGCGTTACCGTATAATTTTTATTTTGTTTTATCGACAGGCGATAAAATTCAAGTTTATTTTATATAATGTACAGTTTAGAATTTATGCTTATTGTTAAATTATAGATTATTAACTTTAGTATCAATGTATTTAATTATAATTATGAAATATATCGACCAAGCAGTTTGATTATAATTTATTTATCGATATAAGTAACAATTGCAAAAGTAAGCAGACACGCGCTATATTGAAAGAATGTGTATAGGTTGGCAATTTGTTGGAAATTATTTTCAAACTCAAAATTTCACCTCTAGGGGGCGTTACTGCTATTTTTAAATCTACAATTATTATTATCGCAGAATGAGCTGTTACTTTGATATCATCATATGAAAGTCCGTTAAATACCAGATAATTTTCTATAGTGACATTTCTTCGTATCTGTCATAATAAGCGAGAAGAAAGACCATCTATTTTTTAGTGTTTAAAATTTAATATTTCGTTAACACTATTCAACCTATCCGACTGTTTCTGGACTCATATGAAAGAGAGTTGTGTGGATTTTTGATTACCTTATCGATTAATTTAAAACAGATAAACTAGAGGTCGCTTTATGTAGCGATTACTTATTTTCTGCATAACTCATTAATCGTACTGTACCCAGCAGTTTAACTCTGAGGTGTTAATCTGTCTAACTCACTAATCGTACTGTTACTGTACCCAGCAGTTTATCTCTGAGGTCTCAATCTGCCTAAACAACTAGTCGTACTGTACCCAGCAGTTTATCTCTGAGGTCTCAATCTGCCTAAAAAACTAGTCGTACTGTACCCAGCAGTTTATTTCTGAGGTCTCAATTTGCCTAACTCACTAGTCGTACTGTTACTGTACCCAGCAGTTTATGTCTCAATCTGTTTAACTCACTAGTCGTACTACACCCAGCAGTTTATCTCTGAGATCTCAATCTGCCTAATTCACTAATCGTACTGTACCCAGCAGTTTAACTCTGAGGTGTTAATCTGTCTAACTCACTAATCGTACTGTTACTGTACCCAGCAGTTTATCTCTGAGGTCTCAATCTGCCTAAACAACTAGTCGTACTGTACCCAGCCGTTTATCTCTGAGGTCTCAATCTGCCTAAAAAACTAGTCGTACTGTACCCTGCAGTTTATCTCCGAGGTCTCAATCTGTCTAACTCACTAATCGTACTGTTACTGTACCCAGCAGTTTATGTCTCAATCTGTTTAACTCACTAGTCGTACTATACCCAGCAGTTTATCTCTGAGATCTCAATCTGCCTAACTCACCAATCGTACTGTACCCAGCAGTTTATCTCTGAGGTCTCAATCTGCCTAAACAACTAGTCGTACTGTACCCACCAGTTTATCTCTGAGGTCTTAATCTGCCTAAACAACTAGTCGTACTATACCCAGCAGTTTATCTCTGAGATCTCAATCTGCCTAACTCACTAATCGTACTGTACCCAGCAGTTTATCTCTGAGGTCTTAATCTGCCTAAACAACTAGTCGTACTGTACCCAGCAGTTTATCTCTGAGGTCTCAATCTGCCTAAACAACTAGTCGTACTGTACCCACCAGTTTATCTCTGAGGTCTTAATCTGCCTAAACAACTAGTCGTACTATACCCAGCAGTTTATCTCTGAGATCTCAATCTGCCTAACTCACTAATCGTACTGTACCCAGCAGTTTATCTCTGAGGTCTTAATCTGCCTAAACAATTAGTCGTACTGTACCCAGCAGTTTATCTCTGAGGTCTCAATCTGCCTAAACAACTAGTCGTACTGTACCCACCAGTTTATCTCTGAGGTCTTAATCTGCCTAAACAACTAGTTGTACTGTACCCAGAAGTTTATCTCTGAGGTCTTAATCTGCCTAACTCACTAGTCGTACTGTACCCTGCAGTTTATCTCCGAGGTCTCAATCTGTCTAACTCACTAATCGTACTGTTACTGTACCCAGCAGTTTATGTCTCAATCTGTTTAACTCACTAGTCGTACTATACCCAGCAGTTTATCTCTGAGATCTCAATCTGCCTAACTCACTAATCGTACTGTACCCAGCAGTTTATCTCTGAGGTCTCAATCTGCCTAAACAACTAGTCGTACTGTACCCAGTTTATCTCTGAGGTCTCAATCTGTCTAAACAACTAGTCGTACTGTTACTGTTCCCAGCAGTTTATGTCTCAATCTGTCTAACTCACTAATCGTACTGTTACTGTACCCAGCAGATGTCTCAATCTGTCTAACTCACTAGTCGTATTATACCCAGCAGTTTATCTCTGAGGTGTCAATCTGTCTAACTCACTAATCGTACTGTTACTGTACCCAGCAGTTTATCTCCGAGGTCTCAATCTGCCTAACTCACTAGTCGTACTGTACCCTGCAGTTTATCTCCGAGGTCTCAATCTGTCTAAACAACTAGTCGTACTGTTACTGTATCCAGCAGTTTATGTCTCAATCTGTCTAACTCACTAATCGTACTGTTACTGTACCCAGCAGATGTCTCAATCTGCCTAGCTCACTAGTCGTACTATACCCAGCAGTTTATCTCTGAGATCTCAATCTGCCTAACTCACTAATCGTACTGTACCCTGCAGTTTATCTCCGAGGTCTCAATCTGTCTAACTCACTAATCGTACTGTTACTGTACCCAGTAGTTTATGTCTTAATCTGTCTAACTCACTAATCGTACTGTTACTGTACCCAGCAGTTTATCTCTGAGGTCTCAATCTGCCTAACTCACTAGTCGTACTGTACCCAGCAGTTTATCTCGGAGGTCTCAATTTGCCTAACTCACTAATCGTACTGTTACTGTACCCAGTAGTTTATGTCTTAATCTGTCTAACTCACTAATCGTACTGTTACTGTACCCAGCAGTTTATCTCTGAGGTCTCAATCTGCCTAACTCACTAGTCGTACTGTACCCAGCAGTTTATCTCGGAGGTCTCAATTTGCCTAACTCACTAATCGTACTGAACCCATCAGTTTATCTCTGAGGTGTCAATCTGTCTAACTCACTAATCGTACTGTTACTGTACCCAGAAGTTTATCTCTGAGGTCTCAATCTGCCTAACTCACTAGTCGTACTGTACCCTGCAGTTTATCTCCGAGGTCTCAATCTGTCTAACTCACTAATCGTACTGTTACTGTACCCAGCAGTTTATGTCTCAATCTGTTTAACTCACTAGTCGTACTATACCCAGCAGTTTATCTCTGAGATCTCAATCTGCCTAACTCACTAATCGTACTGTGCCCAGTAGTTTATCTCTGAGGTCTCAATCTGTCTAAACAACTAGTCGTACTGTTACTGTACCCAACAGTTTATGTCTCAATCTGCCTAACTCACTAATCGTACTGTTACTGTACCCAGCAGATGTCTCAATCTGTCTAACTCACTAGTCGTACTATACCCAGCAGTTTTTCTCTGAGGTCTCAATCTGCCTAACTCACTAATCGTACTGTTACTGTACCCAGAAGTTTATGTCTCAATATGTCTAACTCACTAGTCGTACTATACCCAGCAGTTTTTCTCTGAGGTCTCAATCTGCCTAACTCACTAATCGTACTGTTACTGTTCCCAGCAGTTTATGTCTCAATCTGCCTAACTCACTAGTCGTACTGTACCCAGCAGTTTATCTCTGAGGTCTCAATCTGTCTAAACAACTAGTCGTACTGTTACTGTTCCCAGCAGTTTATGTCTCAATCTGTCTAACTCACTAGTCGTACTATACCCAGCAGTTTTTCTCTGAGGTCTCAATCTGCCTAACTCACTAATCGTACTGTTACTGTACCCAGCAGTTTATGTCTCAATCTGTCTAACTCACTAGTCGTACTGTTACTGTACCCAGCAGTTTATCTATGAGGTCTCAATCTCTGCCTACTGCTTATAGTTATTTGTTTTAAATCAAAATGTATTATAATGTAATAATTGAAACGTACGCCAATGTATAGAGGATATCTATAACGGAATAGCTTACTTAGTCTTGACCTTTCAAGTCAATAAATTTATATATTCAATAAACATATTTGTAAATATCACAGGTAAATTGAAATTAAACATATTATGCATTCCAATGTAGGATATATTCATCCAAATGTATCTTCATCATAATTCAGAAATTACAGTTTTATTCTATATCTGTACCGGGTGATTCAATAAGTGTAATGAGGTACCATATCTAGGAAACCATAGGATATCCTCAGCAATTAAAAAATCCAATTATATTATGTAAGTGATAGATCGCGCCACCTGGCCAACCTGACCTGACCAAAAAACCCAAAGCAACAAATTGCCAGCCTACACATTCTTTCAATATAGCGCGTGTCTGCTTACTTTTGCAATTGTTACTTTTATATCGATAAATAAATTATAGACAAACTGCTTAGTCGATATATTTTATGATTACAATAATTATTATAACTAAACATATACATACTAAAATTAATAACCTATAATTTAACAATAAGCATAAATTCTAACCTAAATAATTAACTACCCATTACAAAACACTATGTACAGGGTATCCCAAATTGATTTTGTCAACAAATCGTTTCGTTTTCATGACCAAAAATATTTTATTTTGTTTCAGGGATCCAATGGACGATGATTCTGACGACAAAGACTCCAAACGGTAAAAATCGATGTAAATTTTAAATAAAAATTGCCTAATTGTTTATATTTTATAATTTTCAGAAAATCCAGAAATTTAAGCGAAAAAAAACGCCGAGATCAATTTAATATGTTGGTAAACGAATTGAGCTCGATGGTATCAACTGGTAGCAGAAAAATGGATAAATCTACCGTTCTCAAATCTACTATTTCCTTTTTAAAAAACCATAACGGTAAGTATAAAAAAACACACTGTACATCAAAAAAAAAACTGGCCACCAAAAAAAAGTGGTTATCTGAATTTGATCCAAAAGCACCACATTTTGATACCAGTTGGCACCTCTTATTGTAGTTGCTGCATCATACAGGGTGTTTCAAAAATTTTGAGTAAAAAATATACAGATTGCGAAAAATCTTATCTCGACATGAGATTTTTCGCAATATGTATATTCATATTTTTTGACTAGACTAACAACAGTACCGCTACAGAAGGATTGACCTACATAGTAGACAACAAAAAATAGAAATCAAATCAGTGGTTCAAATTTTTTTGACTGGATATTTACATAGTCGTTCCTGAGGAGTACCTAATAATGTTATTTGTTGTTGTAGAAATAACGGTAAGATCTCGAGTAAATGAAATACAGGAAGACTGGAAACCGACTTTTCTAACAAACGAAGAATTCATCCATCTAGTTTTAGAAGCCGTAGACGGTTTTATAATAATCTTTTCATCGTCGGGACAAATATACTATACGTCAGAGAATATAGCGTCGGTTTTAGGTTATCTATCGGTTAGTAAACATAAACATTTTTGACTACTATTTCGAGTAACGAACATTATTTTTTTTTCCTTCCACACAGAAAGATATGCTAAAAATGACTATATACGAATTAATAAGCGAAGAAGAACACTCTAATATATTCAACGTTTTAAATCCGTCCGAAGAGGAGAAACAAATAGATTTTTCTTGTTATTTAAAACGAGGAGGGCATACTTCTAAAACGGAAGTCTTATTCGAATTGGTGCATTTTATTGGATATTTTCGTAAGTCAAACTTTTAAAATTTTTCCAATTAACAATCTCTTAAATAACGTAACACCTTCGCAGAAAACAACCTTGTTCGCTTGTACGGTTCTTTATTAGAACGAGAATTATTTAATAGAACGATAACGATTAATAAACACGTGCAGTTAATTTCACGAGAATATTAACATTCTTTCAATTAATAAACACACGCATATTGTATATATACACAACACTTAGTTAGCTTCGGTTTAAACTTCAATTTAATTACCTTCATTTAAACCATCGTTTATATAACGATATTGTACATTTATTTAAAACTACACCTTCAAAATATTACAGGATCAGACGAAGATTGCGTCCATAGCGGTGAAGCTGATACGAGGTAAGATCCAAAATATATTTTTAATAAATTTGCTTTATGAAACCTTTTTTTACGAAAATTTAATACGCCACTGATTTGTTCACTATACCGATTCAAAGTTCTTGTATTTTTTTTTATTTTATACAGGGTGTCCTAGGAGTTCGTACCAAAAACTTTAAATAAATAAATTTCAACTTTATTTTGTGGAACCCCTTTTTCTTAATTTGTGCGCGCTATTGATCTACTTCACTAAATTTAAAATTCTCTTGAGTCTTCTTAACTATGAATTCAAAATTCTATAGTCTTCTTAACTATTCATATCTATAAATTTTAAATTCTATAGAGTCGAGTCTTCTCAACTATAAATTCAAAATTCTATAGTCTTCTTAACTATTCTTAACTATTAATTTGAAATTCTATAGAGTCGAGTCTTCTTAACTATAAATTCAAAATTCTATAGAGTGGATCTTAACTATTCTTTATTGAGTGAGTCTACTCAACTATTCTTAACTATAAATTCAAAATTCTATAGAGTGAGTCTTCTTAACTATTAATTCAAAATTCTATAGTCTTCTTAACTATTCTTATCTATAAATTTGAAATTCTATAGAGTCGAGTCTTCTTAACTATTAATTCAAAATTCTATAGAGTGAGTCTTCTTAACTATAAATTCAAAATTCTATAGAGTGGATCTTAACTATTCTTTATTGAGTGAGTCTACTCAACTATTCTTAACTATAAATTCAAAATTCTATAGAGTGAGTCTTCTTAACTATTAATTCAAAATTCTATAGTCTTCTTAACTATTCTTATCTATAAATTTGAAATTCTATAGAGTCGAGTCTTCTTAACTATTAATTCAAAATTCTATAGAGTGAGTCTTCTTAACTATAAATTCAAAATTCTATAGAGTGGATCTTAACTATTCTTTATTGAGTGAGTCTACTCAACTATTCTTAACTATAAATTCAAAATTCTATAGAGTGAGTCTTCTTAACTATTAATTCAAAATTCTATAGTCTTCTTAACTATTCTTATCTATAAATTTGAAATTCTATAGAGTCGAGTCTTCTTAACTATTAATTCAAAATTCTATAGAGTGAGTCTTCTTAACTATAAATTCAAAATTCTATAGTCTTCTTAATTATTCTTATCTATAAATTTGAAATTCTATAGAGTCGAGTCTTCCTAACTATAAATTCAAAATTCTATTGAGTGGATCTTAACTATTCTTTATTGAGTGAGTCTACTCAACTATTCTTAACTATGTATTAAAAATTCTATTGAGTGAGTCTTCTCAACTATTCTTAACTATAAATTGAAAATTCTATTGAGTCGAGTCTTCTTAATTATTAATTCAAAATTCTATTGAGTGGATCTTAACTATCATTTATTGCGTGAGTCTACTCAACTATTCTTAACTATATATTAAAAATTCTATTGATAGAGTCTTCTCAACTATTCTTGACTATAAATTCAAAACTCTATAGAGTCGAGTCTTCCTAACTATAAATTCAAAATTCTATTGAGTGGATCTTAACTATTCTTTATTGAGTGAGTCTACTCAACTATTCTTAACTATAAATTCAAAATTCTATGGAGTGAGTCTCCTTAACTATTAATTCAAAATTCTATAGTCTTCTTAACTATTCTTATCTATAAATTTGAAATTCTATAGAGTCGAGTCTTCTTAACTATTAATTCAAAATTCTATAGAGTGAGTCTTCTTAACTATAAATTCAAAATTCTATAGTCTTCTTAATTATTCTTATCTATAAATTTGAAATTCTATAGAGTCGAGTCTTCCTAACTATAAATTCAAAATTCTATTGAGTGGATCTTAACTATTCTTTATTGAGTGAGTCTACTCAACTATTCTTAACTATGTATTAAAAATTCTATTGAGTGAGTCTTCTCAACTATTCTTAACTATAAATTGAAAATTCTATTGAGTCGAGTCTTCTTAATTATTAATTCAAAATTCTATTGAGTGGATCTTAACTATCATTTATTGCGTGAGTCTACTCAACTATTCTTAACTATATATTAAAAATTCTATTGATAGAGTCTTCCTAACTATAAATTCAAAATTCTATTGAGTCTTCTTAACTATTAATTCAAAATTCTATTGAGTGGATCTTAACTATTCTTTATTGAGTGAGTCTACTCAACTATTCTTAACTATATATTAAAAATTATATTGAGTGAGTCTTCTCAACTATTCTTAACTATAAATTTAAAATTCTATAGTCTTCTTAACTATTCTTATCTATAAATTTAAAATTCTATAAAGTCGAGTCTTCCTAAC
Organism: Lochmaea crataegi; assembly: GCA_947563755.1. NCBI lineage: Eukaryota > Metazoa > Arthropoda > Insecta > Coleoptera > Chrysomelidae > Lochmaea > Lochmaea crataegi. The sequence continues at coordinate 52,820,124 of OX387426.1, read as the reverse complement.
TATAAATTCAAAATTCTATTGAGTGGATCTTAACTATTCTTTATTGAGTGAGTACTCAACTATTCTTAACTATAAATTCAAAATTCTATAGAGTGAGTCTCCTTAACTATTAATTCAAAATTCTATAGTCTTCTTAACTATTCTTATCTATAAATTTGAAATTCTATAGAGTCGAGTCTTCTTAACTATTAATTCAAAATTCTATAGAGTGAGTCTTCTTAACTATAAATTCAAAATTCTATAGTCTTCTTAATTATTCTTATCTATAAATTTGAAATTCTATAGAGTCGAGTCTTCCTAACTATAAATTCAAAATTCTATTGAGTGGATCTTAACTATTCTTTATTGAGTGAGTCTACTCAACTATTCTTAACTATGTATTAAAAATTCTATTGAGTGAGTCTTCTCAACTATTCTTAACTATAAATTGAAAATTCTATTGAGTCGAGTCTTCTTAATTATTAATTCAAAATTCTATTGAGTGGATCTTAACTATCATTTATTGCGTGAGTCTACTCAACTATTCTTAACTATATATTAAAAATTCTATTGATAGAGTCTTCCTAACTATAAATTCAAAATTCTATTGAGTCTTCTTAACTATTAATTCAAAATTCTATTGAGTGGATCTTAACTATTCTTTATTGAGTGAGTCTACTCAACTATTCTTAACTATATATTAAAAATTATATTGAGTGAGTCTTCTCAACTATTCTTAACTATAAATTTAAAATTCTATAGTCTTCTTAACTATTCTTATCTATAAATTTAAAATTCTATAAAGTCGAGTCTTCCTAACTATAAATTCAAAATTCTATTGAGTGGATCTTAACTATTCTTTATTGAGTGAGTACTCAACTATTCTTAACTATAAATTCAAAATTCTATAGAGTGAGTCTTCTTAACTATTAATTCAAAATTCTATAGTCTTCTTAACTATTCTTATCTATAAATTTGAAATTCTATAGAGTCGAGTCTTCTTAACTATTAATTCAAAATTCTATAGAGTGAGTCTTCTTAACTATAAATTCAAAATTCTATAGTCTTCTTAACTATTCTTATCTATAAATTTGAAATTCTATAGAGTCGAGTCTTCCTAACTATAAATTCAAAATTCTATTGAGTGGATCTTAACTATTCTTTATTGAGTGAGTCTACTCAACTATTCTTAACTATGTATTAAAAATTCTATTGAGTGAGTCTTCTCAACTATTCTTAACTATAAATTGAAAATTCTATAGAGTCGAGTCTTCTTAATTATCAATTCAAAATTCTATTGAGTGGATCTTAACTATCATTTATTGCGTGAGTCTACTCAACTATTCTTAACTATATATTAAAAATTCTATTGATAGAGTCTTCCTAACTATAAATTCAAAATTCTATTGAGTCTTCTTAACTATTAATTCAAAATTCTATTGAGTGGATCTTAACTATTCTTTATTGAGTGAGTCTACTCAACTATTCTTAACTATATATTAAAAATTATATTGAGTGAGTCTTCTCAACTATTCTTAACTATAAATTTAAAATTCTATAGTCTTCTTAACTATTCTTATCTATAAATTTAAAATTCTATAAAGTCGAGTCTTCCTAACTATAAATTCAAAATTCTATTGAGTGGATCTTAACTATTCTTTATTGAGTGAGTCTACTCAACTATTCTTAACTATATATTAAAAATTATATTGAGTGAGTCTTCTCAACTATTCTTAACTATAAATTTAAAATTCTATAGTCTTCTTAACTATTCTTATCTATAAATTTGAAATTCTATAGAGTCGAGTCTTCCTAACTATAAATTCAAAATTTTATTGAGTGGATCTTAACTATTCTTTATTGAGTGAGTCTACTCAACTATTCTTAACTATATATTAAAAATTCTATAGATAGAGTCTTCTCAACTATTCTTGAGTATAAATTTAAAATTCTATAGAGTCGAGTCTTCCTAACTATAAATTCAAAATTCTATTGAGTCTTCTTAACTATTAATTCAAAATTCTATTGAGCGGATCTTAACTATTCTTTATTGAGTCAACTATTCTTAACTATATATTAAAAATTCTATTGAGTGAGTCTTCTCAACTATTCTTAACTATAAATTCAAAATTTTATTGAGTCTTCTTATCTATAAATTCAAAATTCTATTTAGTGGGTCTTAACTATTCTATATTGAGTGAGTCTACTTAACTATTCTTAACTGTATACCTAGTTAAGAAGACACGAGAGAATTTTGAATTTATAGTTAAGAAGCGTCTCTCAATAGAATTTTGAATGCATAGTTAAGAAGACTCACTCAATGTAGTTTTTTATAGTTAAGAATAGTTAAGTAGACTCAGACGATAAAGAATAGTTAAGACCCACTCAATAGAATTTTGAATTTATAGTTAAGAAATACTCGACTCTAGAATTTTGAAGTAACAGTTAAGAAGACTTAATAGAATTTTGAATTTATAGATAAGAATAATTAGGAAGACTCAATATATTTTGAATTTATAGTTAAGAAGACTCACTCAATAGAATTTTGAATACATATATATTCAAAATTCTATTGAGTGAGTCTTAACTATTCTTTATTAAGCGAGTCTACTTAACTATATATTAAATATTCTATTGAGTGAGTCTTCTTAACTATTCTCAACTATAAATTCAAAATTCTATAGAGTCTTCTTAACTATTCTTATCTATAAATTCAAAATTCTATCGAGTCTTTTTAACTATTCTTATCTATAAATTTAAAATTCTATAGAGTCTTTTTAACTATTCTTATCTATAAATTTAAAATTCTATAGAGTCTTCTTAACTATTCTTATCTATAAATTTAAAATTCTATTGAGTCTACTTAACTATTTATTCAAAATTCTATCGAGTCTTCTTAACTATTCTTATCTATAAATTTAAAATTCTATCTAATCTTCTTAACTATATTCAAAATTCTATTGAGCGAGTCTTTTTAACTATTCTCAACTATAAATTCAAAATTCTATAGTCTTTTTTACTATTCTTATCTATAAATTTAAAATTCTATAGAGTCTTCTTAACCATTCTTATCTATAAATTTGAAATTCTATTGAGTCTACTTAACTATTTATTCAAAATTCTATCGAGTCTTCTTAACTATTCTTATCTATAAATTTAAAATTCTATCGAGTCTTCTTAACTATATTCAAAATTCTATTGAGCGAGTCTTCTTAACTATATTCAAAATTCTATTGAGCGAGTCTTCTTAACTATATTCAAAATTCTATTGAGCGAGTCTTCTTAACTATTCTCAACTATAAATTCAAAATTCTATAGAGTCTTCTTAACTATTCTTATCTATAAATTCAAAATTCTATCGAGTCTTCTTAACTATTCTTTACTGAGTGAGTATACTTAACTATTCTTAACTATATATTCAAAATTCTCTTGAGTCTTCTTAACTATTCTTAACTTTATTCAAAATTATATTGAATGAGTCTTCTTAACCATTCTTTATTGAGTGAGTCTACTTAACTATTCTTAACTATATATTCAAAATTCTATTGAGTGAGTCTTCTTAACTATTCTTAACTATAAATTCAAAATTCTCTCATGTCTTCTTAACTATATATTCAAAATTCTATTGAGTGGATCTTAACTATTCTTTATTGAGTGAGTCTACTTAACTATTCATATCTATAAATATGAAATTCTATAGAGCCGAGACTTCTTAACTATAAATTCAAAATTCTATAGAGTGAGTCTTCTTAACTATTCTCAACTATAAATTCAAAATTCTATAGTCTTCTTAACTATTCTTATCTATAAATTTGAAATTCTATAGAGTCGAGTCTTCTTAACTATAAATTCAAAATTCCATAGAGTGAGTCTTCTTAACTATTCTTAACTATAAATTCAAAATTCTATAGAGTGGGTCTTCTTAACTATTCTTATCTATAAATTTAAAATTCTATTGAGTCTACTTAACTATTTATTCAAAATTCTATCGAGTCTTCTTAACTATATTCAAAATTCTATTGAGCGAGTCTTCTTAACTATTCTCAACTATAAATTCAAAATTCTATAGAGTCTTCTTAACTATTCTTATCTATAAATTCAAAATTCTATCGAGTCTTCTTAACTATTCTTTATTGAGTGAGTATACTTAATTATTCTTAACTATATATTCAAAATTCTCTTGAGTCTTCTTAACTATTCTTAACTATATTCAAAATTATATTGAATGAGTCTTCTTAACTATTCTGTATTGAGTGAGTCTACTTAACTATATATTCAAAATTCTCTCGAGTCTTCTTAACTTTGTTTCTAACATATTTGAAACATCATGTAAAACACATTAATTTGGGACACCCGGTACGTGATATAAATAATTATTATTAGTATATAATAGGAATATTTTTGTTTTTGTTTTTAGATTAGTCTTTATCGGTACTGGTAGAATTCAAACACCTCAATTAATAAAAGAAATGCCTTTGATAGATTCGGCGAAAAGTGAATTTATCTCGAGACATAGCCTAGAATGGAAATTCCTTTTTTTAGATCACCGAGCACCTCCGATTATTGGATATTTACCTTTCGAACTGTTAGGAACTTCAGGTAATAATTCGTGAAATATTTCATAAAAAAAATTATTATTAATAACTAGGTATATATAATTACAATCAAAACTTCTGCTTTTGGCAGGTCTCTTACGTTAGACATCTTCCAAGTAAAAACATTTATATAAGTATTTGTTTTCTTGACATATTCCGCTATAATTAAATCGAAAATTGGATAAACCGGAATTCATTTTTTTAACCCACCGACGTTCACAATTCAAAAATACACCAAGAAAACAATCAAAACTAAATAGAAAATGTATTGTTAGGTTTATGACGATTCCAAAATAAGATAGGTATACTTCATTCCAAGATATTTCGTTTTGACCCGTTTCGTCAAAATGATTATTTTACAACTGAAATGTTTGGCTGGTAAAATAATTATTTTTTTTTCTATATTATGTGTTTTTAGGCTACGACTACTACCACATAGACGACCTGGAAAAAGTCGTACTATGTCACGAATCTTTGATGCAAAAAGGAGAAGGTACTTCCTGTTTTTACAGATTTCTAACGAAAGGTCAACAATGGATATGGTTACAAACGAGATTTTACATCACCTATCATCAATGGAACTCCAAACCGGAATTTATTGTTTGTACACACAGAGTTGTTAGGTAATTTATCAATTTTTTTTCAAAAATTTCCTTTTACTTTTATTAATATATTTTAGTTATATAGACGTTATGAAACAAAATAAAAAAGAAGAAACAACTGCAAATGAAAATTTCGAACAACCTGAAGAACCATCTCCGTCTGCGTTAATGTCTTGGACGGTCACTAGTCCAAGTGCGAGCGGAGCTAGTGTAGGTGGAAAAAGCATAGTACGACAAGGACCTGGCTCGGATTGTACTTCTATGTCGGCAGATTCACCTGGTTCGAGGCAATCCATGACTACGCATCCATCTAATAAAGTAAGCCGTTATAAATATAAAAAATGTAAATCATATCCAGACGAAAGTTGCGCAACGATTCCTTTTTATATACAAATACCTTACGAACGAACGACAGCAACTGGAATATTAAATTATCGATTTTTAAGCGACACAAAGAGTTTCTAGGACGATGGAATTGGTTCGACCTCGGAAACTTTGAAACTTAATATAAACTGTTTTGATTTAGATTTCTTATTTTTTTTGGTTTAAATGTAGGAAATAATATTTTATAATATCTTTTCACATAAACGGTATAACCAAGAGCACAAAAAGCCTAAAGGCTGAGGTATTTAAGCCTCGGACTAGTGGCGCTGATCTAATCAATCAACCCATATCTGGATCCAAAGTCATGGTTAAGTAGCATACTAAGCTCTACTCGTACAACTTTTTTGCCACACCTTCTTCCGAACTAATATCCTCCATCCCACAAAGCATATATCAATGATATAATACTAAAACAAGCACTTGATTCCTTCCTTTTATCCATCCCAGTATGACTTCCAAAACAATTGGAAGGTCATCATTCTTTAGACTCCTAAGACTTTTCACCACAAGCTAAAAGCAGGACCTTACGCAGATCGTTTCAATTGGCACTGGAAATAAATTTCCATAAATCCAATTTTGACTTTATTTTTTACAATCACAGTAAAAACTATATTTTACATTTTTTCCAGAAATCTCCAAGCAATTACAACTCTAGTCAACCAATAATTGTGAGTCTACCTAACTTAGTACAAGTCCATCCACAACAATCTATATTGCAACACCCAGAAAATCAACAACAAATACACACGTCCCAATCTCTGGTCCATCAGCATCAAATGCAGTTACCGCCACAACCTCAACCAGCTCAATATCTAGATCCCCAGCACTACGTAACTGCTATACCTGTACAACAGTTGATCACAAATTTTCCTTCACCCGGTATTATATCCCCAGCTCCTGTTGATAATTCACAATCACAATTACAAGTGGATCTTCAAAGAAAACATGCCGAATTACAAGCTGTAATCGGGCAACAGCAGCAAGAGCTTAGAAGAGTCTCCGAACAACTATTAATGGCTAGACTCGGATTATTACATGGTACTCAACAAGTGGTAATAACTTTTTTTTTAACAATTCTATCGAGTATTCAAAATTTTATATTTATTTTTCAGCAACCTCCCATATCATATCAAAACACCAATCAAGGTTTAGTAAGTAGTACTACGACAGCAATTCAACGACTACATCCTATGTCAGGTCCTGCTTCAGTAATAGTACCGGCCGTTTCGGTACCGATATCTTTACCACTTCAACACCAACAGACTTTAATGTATAGTACACCGGACTCGAATACTCAATCGAAGTGATTTAGTGGATTAATTAGTAGAAAAGAGCCCATTGTTTAAAATAAATATTTTTTTAAATTCTAGGTTAGATTAGGTTTTTTTAGTTTTTGGCGACACTTTAATTATTATTATTATTGTACATATCTACGGTGAATTATTTGTAAATAGTGTAGGTAACTATTATTTATATTTTTATGATAAATGTTTATTTTTTTTATTATTATTTAAATCTATTTATTTATTATTCCTACATATAGGTATTATGTACCGAACACTCTAATTTTTGTTCCTAAATTGCATTTATATTTATTAATGAAAAATGGAAAGAGAGAGTGAAAGATCTCGAAGCCGAGGGCCAGATAGGCCTATAGCACTGATATCTATATATAATCTTACATTACAGCCTTTTTGCAACAATTTTGTTGCAGGCAATATAAATTGCATGCAAAATTAAAAACCAGTCTTCTTACATTTGAACCTATTTGTTGCAAATTTCCAAGATTTTGTTGACAATCGACATTTCACATTATTATTATCACATTAATATTAAAGTCGGCAGATAATTTTAAAGTTAGGTATAAATAGTTTACAACAAAAACAAAATATAAATATAAAGTATGGTTATGATTCTTCTTCTACTTTTTATAGACGGTCATTATACAGAACGACCAGCACAATAATTATGTTGTCAAAATCTAAAATCACTGAAAATATGTAAAGTTGCGCGTGAATAACCTTGACTATTTCACGCACTTGTCAAATGAACCAATCAGGAGCTCTGACTCTTGATCCTGATTGGCCTGTCGAGTTCGGCGTTTTCAGTTTTGTGTATGTGACAGTTAAACGTCAAATATAAATAATCCCGCCGTGCACGCATTTAAAAAAATGAACAGATTTGGGATAAATTCCATTCCATTGTTTTTCCACTTTTCACCGCTTTATTTTTGTTTAAATAATAAAATTTTAACATTTTTAATATGGCGATAACAACGCACATCACTTACTTTGTTCATTTACGACACTACGCTACGCATCTTCCTCTAAAGCTCTTGCTCTCTGTGAAGCTCTTTTGTTTTTGCAAATGGCCGATTCACTAATTTGATTGGTTAATTATTTGTCACCTACGAAATTTGAAATTTATAATTCAAACTGGAAATTAAATAATTATTATCAGAGGATATTATTGTACATATTTTTTTAAGTAACGGATTTGTATATTTTAATAAAATTTGTTTTTATTATTGTGATATATAAATAGATAATTGTAAAATATGTATGTTATTAAATGTATTTTTTCTTACAAATACAAAGTAATTTGGAAAAAATGTATGTTGCTCAAAACGAACAAATAAAAATGTATTACACATAACAGGAATATCTCTTCATGCTTATAGAGTTTTACCTTTTCATGTTTTATTGTACATTTTTTGTATTTGAAAATGGTGCATCTTTTCAAGCAGGTCTACCAACATTCGAAATATATTATCCCCAGACACCTACCCCGACGATTATTAAAAAAAAACGTAGAGTCCAGTCGCATTTGACTGCCGACAGAAGTGAAAACAGCAATAAATGAACCCTTTTAAAAATTTTATCGTAAGTGCATCGTAAATGGAAAGCGTGATGATGATTTATGCAACACTATATACGCTTCATTGTTAATTGTGTTGCATAACCAACAGTATTGTGTGTTGCATAAAAGCGTGACGATAACGAATAATCCATTTTTTTTCTTCGTTCAAAAAAAGTGCTTAACGCGCATAAAGAAGTTTCACTTAAAAAAAGTAAATAGACTACTATATGACAACAAAATAATGTTTATTTAATAATTAATTGTACAGTAAATTATATCACATTTCTTATTCTTATTAATTATTTTAAATACATCTAGACTTAAAAATTATTACATAAATAAATAATACTAATGCTAAGTATAAACGTAGTAGGATTATAATTTTTTCAAAGAATCTGTAAGTATTGCCATTTCTGTCGATATATTATTTACCAATCTTTGAATTTGAAGTTTCGAATCCAAAACTTCTATACTCTGGGTATATGCGTTGTATCTAACGCCGAATTTTCTTGGTATTGTCGCTGCGTATCTTCTGCAAACATAAAAATATTAATAAATAACTAAGTTTCTATCTTTTAAAATTATATACAGCAATCATAAAAGTTTATTTTTAATTTATAACAATCCATATATCTCGAACGCCTAAGCTTATGCAATCTGCTTAACGCATTAGTAATGATCAGCGATTTTGATCACGTTGTGAAATGGACTCCGTTTCACATAAGAAGAAGCCACGTGAAGTTAGCCAATTGTCTTGCGCAGAAACCTAAATCGGTCTTGTTTATCTATGTCGCCTCATAACCACCGTTTCATGCCACTGGCGTTATAAACGATGTTTCATGCCGACAGCCATTTTATTATTGACATTTGAGGTTGTGTTTAAAGCAATCATTTTTACTGTCGAATATTTTTGATTTTCGAATATTTAAAGACGTTTAGCTAGTTTATCTGTGAGTGTTGTGTGTTTTATTTAATCTAAAACCATGCCTCCTAAAAAACTTGTTGGTGTTAAAGGATAATTTATCCACAGTCAAGGCCGACAGATTCTTAAAAACGTTGCAACTTTTACCGAGCCCGAAAATGTGAAAACGTTACGCTACTGATTTGAAGTCGAATGTCAATTTTACAATATGGCGCTGGTTTTAACAACAATTTCGCGCATACGACTGCAACTTCAGGTGGGTTCTTCTTACGTAAAACGGAGTCTAAAACGTGACGTGATCACATCAGTATCGTTTCTAGAATAAAGAGCACAATCTCTTTATAATCTTACAGTAATGAACAAAACAAAATTCGATCTTGTTGACGAATGTTCGTCGAATGAGAGCGGTGAAGGTCAATATTATGTGTTATAGGAACTGTGACTGACTATGATTTGTTCGTATCAGTGAAAAATTAACGGTTTTTAAAATATCGCCCATCACTACGCACAAGTATTGCGTGTTTTCTAACGACAATCAGTCTGTCATAATTTTGTTTAAAAATGGCAACAGTTTTGACGGTTATATTTAAAAATTATAAAATAAGAGATATCAATACGATTATCTTCGATAAAAAGTAAGTAATTTCATTTATATGATACTAGAATTAATTAAAAACATATAGTTATATTTTATAAGCCAGTAAAAGCATTGTTTAACGGGAAACATTGATCTCAAATAAACCATAAACCAATAATTTTCTTTTGATTTCTAGAGTGAAAAGTGAAATTAAACAAAGTTCTTGTGAAGCAGAAAATCAAGAGATGTGCAAAATTATTTTAGTGGAACGAATCAATTATCATTCTAGTAAAGATGGTAACATTCAAAAACAAGATAAAACAGGTTAGTTTGCATGGCTAAATCTATTTAATAAATCTTAACATTGAAATACTCACATCATTTTTTCTTTGGCATCTTCAAAGCTTTCAGCTACATAATAAATCGGTTGGTACTCGGTTATTGGATATTTTTGCAAAGCTGTTTTTGCTGGTTCGAAAGGCCTAGTTTCAGGTTTCATTTCCAATGCATATTGCAATTCACCGAAACTAGATAGCAGGCCAGCCCCATAAGCTTTTAATTCACCGTTTTCTCTACACAGTCCAAATTCAACCGTAAACCAAAAACACTAAAAAAACATAAACATTGATTGAGATTGTTATCAACTTTTAGAAACTATAAATATTTTTTCAAGATTATAAGTGACCTCCAAAAATGCTGGTTTATTTAAAATTTCATAATATTTATTGAGCAATACAGGAAGATGAAATTATATATAGAATTGATTAACTTACTGTTGCTAGTTTTTCAATAAAATCATCAGGTGCCCCAAGTGAGGCTAAACCGATCTCTTGTGAAAACTGAGCAAATTCTGGATCAGCGAAAAGTGGTACGTGTCCTAAGAGTTCATGACATACATCAGGTTCGGGTGTGTAATAAGGTTTGCTCGGATGCCTGATGTACTGCGTAGAGTGGAAAACTCTAAAAGCTAGACCAGCCAAAAAGTCTCTAGAAGATAAAAGACCTGCTACAGGTCGCAGGGTAAAACCAGTACAATCTGAAAAACATAAAGTACAGTTAATTTCTTTGTAACTATTAAGTAAATGAAAAGTCTAAAAATTACCTTTAAGAAAATTGGAAATATCTTCTAATTGTGGTATATTATCTTCTCGATAACCACAATTTTCTATCAATAAGGGAAATACGTGGTTGTGTTCTTTACAAGCGTGAGTCGGATATAAAGTTGTCAGCTGTCTAAAAACTTTACCCCAAGTATCTGTTTCTTCTTCGGTATAATCTACATGTGGCAGTTTTTGTCCGTATCTAAAAAAATTCACAGCTTATAGTAGAAATTGTGTAAAATTCAACTCGGATAGTGAAAAATGTTACATTGTTTTTTGTACTTACTTGTAATTAAAAGCAATATCGGCAAAGTATTTCCTGCGCGCTCTGTATATTGGATCTGTGAATCCGGGATGGTCAGAATCTAATTCGGCACCGTAAGATAAAATTTGGTTAGCGAAACGATCCAAATCTCTAATTCTTCTCGGAAACCATGGTACAGTATCTACAAATAAATATTATAGTTTCGTAAACGTACAAATATCGTTGGGATTGTACCTTTGTTGTCTTTGTAATCTCTAGAAATGATTTGGAAGTAGCTGCTGATTTCCTTTAAAGCTGTTATGGCTGCTCCTAAGTTACCGGTCGGTGCGCATTCCACCATAAATTCATAATCTTCCGGTGATTGTGACGATGATCTCGATTCGATGTGCATCAAATTGACTCCGTGTTTTTTGAAAATTTTTAAATATTTAGCCAAAACTCCTACTTCTTCGGCCGGTGGTGCGAAAACTATGCAGGTGCTATGTGCGGAATCTTTACCGATTCTGATGTAGTTACCGCCAGGCATTAATTTCGGCTGGAAAAAAAATTGTTATTTATTATTTTGGTTGATATACAGGGCGATTTTTTAATTTGGTAGATATATAAGAAAAATAAGGGTTTCAGTAATGATCGAAAAAAGTTTTAAGGGGGTTTATATTAAAAAAAATTGGAAAATGTTATAAATTATTTTGTTACTCACGTCTTTCTTTGTAGTAAAATTATTCATTGTAAATACGAAGTAATTTCTTTGATGACTGACATTGTTGTACTATAAAATTGGTTTTTTATAGTAAATTGCTAACCGATTTTTTTTAATAATTGGTTTATTTGTAATTTTAATAGTAAATTGCATCACTCGATGTAAATGGAAAAGGGAAATATATGTTAATTGCGGTAAGGTTAAATCTTTTTTTTCCTATTTGTGACGTATTTCCTGGGGAAATTGAATCTTCATAATTTTACGTAAACATACTTTGATTAAAATGTTTCTCGGTATAACTTGGATTTTTGATATTTTACCATATTTTCGATACAAAAAGACTTTACAGTGGGAGTAGGGGACTGGGAAAACGAGGCGAGGAACAGAGAAAAATGGAGAGAGTGAGAGTTTTAGCTACAGGGGACGTTGTGAAAATTTCCATATTTCGTCTTTCTACTACCATATCTCAAGAAAATCATAAACTGTAGATATGACAATGGGAATGAGGAGGAAGACATTTTAAATAGATTTGTGGTTGAGCTACAAGGGACGGTGAAAATGTTTATTTTCAAACATTAATAATGTTCCATTTAAAATAATTTAAATGGTTGTTTATTTATTGACGTAGGAATCCTTGAGGACTATTTTCAACATAATATATGAAATATAGATAAAATTATCGCCATTTAAAAACTATATTTTATGTTTTTGAAAACATTAAAGATAAAAGGAATGTAAACATTACAATAATTGTTGCAACTAAATAAAATAGAACTGATATATATATGTATACATATATTACGTACAATTTAATAATTCTATTGAAATTAAAGTTGATAACGAAATGAGAAGTTATAAAGTCAGGGACGTGAAAATATAACATTTTATTTACAAAAATAAAATATCTTTTAAGCACCTTTTCTATTGATAACGTAAAAAATATGCTAAAAAGCTAATTGAAATTTTATGGATGTTCAAAATGTTCGTCTCGGAACAATTTGGACAAGTCAAGATTCTGCGCAGCCTCTTCTTCGAAATGTCGAGATCAGTAGTTACCTATGAAAAGAGACAGTCGTTTTCTCGTCTACACGAGACAAAAATTACAGGACGAACGCTAGAAGAAGTTTGCGCAGTTTCGTCTTTAAATGTCGAGATCAGTTATCTTCAAAACGAGACTGTTGATGTCCCTTCTCGACGACAGAAGCCCAATACGAGATTATGCTGTCTAGTCTTAAAATGTCGAGACCAGTTATCTACAGAAAGAAACAGTAGTTGATTTTCCTTCTCGTCGACACAAGCCTAATACGAGATTATGATGTCTAGTATTAAAATGTCGAGACTAGTTATCCTCAGAAAGAGACTGTCGATGTCCCTTCTCCTCGACACAAGCCCAATACGAGATTATGCTGTCTAGTCTTGAAATGTCGAGACCATCAGTTATCTTCGGAAAGAGACAGTTGATGTCCTTTCTCGTCTACACAAGCCCAAAACGAGATTATGCTGTCTAGCCTTGAAATGTCAAGACCAGTTATTTTCAGAACGAGACTGTCGATGTCCCTTCTCGACGACACAAGCCCAATTCGAGATTATGCTGTCTAGTATTAAAATGTCGAGACCAGTTATCTACAGAAAGAGACAGTTGATGTCCCTTCTCGTCGACACAAGCCCAATACGAGATTATGCTGTCTAGTCTTAAAATGTCGAGACCAGTTATCTTCGGAACGAGACAGTTGTTGTCCCGTCTTGACGAGACAAGCGCAAAACGAGACGAGATTCAGCGCAATCTAGTCTTTAAATGTCGAGACCTGTTCAGTTTAGTCGATGTCTCGTCTAGATGAGGCAAACGGAAAACGAGATAAGATGTGTTTTGCTAATTTTTATCGAGACAAAATATTGTCGAAACGAGATACATCAATATGTTTTATTAACTTATGTACTAAAATATTTGTTTGTTCGATTACTTAGGGGTTGAGAATCCCCCAGCTATTTTTTTTATATACATGTAACTGATGTTATGTAAAAATTTCAACTTTAAAAGCCTATAACTCCGAAAGGAGTGTCATTAAACTTTTTTTGTATAATTTAAGTATTTTATTAATAAAAAAAAATAAACTTACTATATCCGGTGGACTTCCTTGCGGGGTGGTACTGTTATTTTTTTTCGTATCATTTTTGTAAATAATATCCGTCGGCGAGGTGGTCATCGTTGACATCATTTTGGTTATTGAAAAAAAAAAGACACTAGAAATAGAAAAGAGTTACTCGCTTGGTGTGTGTGTTGAAGTGAACGTTCTCTCGTAAACTAACACTGACAGATAAATCTGCATTCTTTAAATATCTTAACTGGGAGATTTTTATTTCCTTAGATACAGCGCTAATCGAAAATATAAATATTTCGTCTTACGAAATATTGTTTTCGAATTGTATCATTCAACATTTTAACGTTTTCGTAAACAAATTAAAATTAAAAACTGGTTTTTGTTTAATTTTGTTGGAAGGATTTAAAGATTTAAAATGGAAGGTGTGTCTCATGTTATATATTTCATATTTCTAGAGCACTATTATATTTATTGGACAAGACCCATTAATATGTCACCTTACTTTATTTATTAGACAAGACCCATTATTGTTGAATGTTGTTTATCTCATCTCCTGTAACATATACACATGGCCAGGGGGCGAGGGGATCTGAAAAGAGAAGTGATCTGGAATATGCAGTCGAAGTGTAACCGTGACATTGAAGAGAATAAATTCAGATAGTTGTTGATTATTATACTTTATCCTTTTTGAGTCTTACACTTATATCCACTGTTTTTTTTTTCATATTCTAAGGCTGTGGGCACTAAACCACCATCATTTGATTTATAATTATTTTGATTATTTTGACACCATTATTGATTTAGAAGAAACATAGTGTTTGTTAAACAGTTTGCTGTACACAAAATTCCAAAAGTACTTTTCATTTGTACTAATTCTTGTCTTAATATAAGTATCTCTTGCAAGATATGTTGTTCGGATAATGGACTACTGATTAATGTAAAGAAAACTGTATTTATGATTTTTTAATAACAAAAAACATCAGCTATGACTTCTGCTCAATAACTATATGTTTGATCATAAATCGATAGAACAAGTGACTCACTTTAAATATCTAGCTCTTAGACCAGAAGCTTACATGGGAAGTAAATATTAACAAAGTGGTCTCAAAAAATGAGTAGTTTATGCTTCCCTGCAGATATTAAAATTAGCCTATTTTGGTCTGGTACAATCATTACTTACTTGGGGAAAATATTCACATAGAGTCAAAGTATTTAGAATGCATAAAGGAATAGTGACTCACACCATAAAGCATCATGTAGAAGTTTATTTAAATCCTTAGAAATTTTAACACCGCCATGTCTCTAACACACGAAGAGGTAGGTAATGATTTGAGATTACCCTATTCTCGGCTGATTGTTGGATAAGATTCTGCTGGTTATCATGTTCTACAATCATACAATTAGACTTTTAGAAAATAGTAACTATGAATCTCTTTTGTGTAATTTGAACATGTAATGTTGTCTCATTTGATAGACGAATAAAGAATTAATCAAATTTATTTATTTATCTTTGAAGTAATCATTGCCTTTGATATCGAGCTTACATTTAATGCATCTAAATAATTATTTTCAATCACTAATGCTCTAAGCCTAAACCCTACTCTACTAGACCTTTCCAATGGACAGATCTCTGTTTTCGGCTCTGCCTATTTCTTCCAATATTACATTGGAGCTGATACCGCAAAAGGGTGTTTCAGTCCCCCCCTCTGCTATTTCATTTCCTTCTATTCCAGTGTGTCCTGGAATCCACAGTAAGGTCATTGAGTTTGACTAGGCATTCCTATGCCATTTTGGAAGTGATTACACAAGAACTCAGTGCTTTAATGGCTGCATTATGATAATCCTTTGCCTTCTATAATCCTCTATCAATATTGAACTGGGCATACTTTCTTATGGCGTGAATTTAAGCTTGAAAGATATTTGGGGTTTTTGTCAAGCTTTCGGAGTGTTTGATTCCTGGACCGTACACTCCTATCCCAGTTCCTTCTATTGCTTGAAAAGACTGTTGAGCCTGATAAAGGCTACTGGTCTCTTCTCACATGAACGGTATAACTAAAAGTACAAAAAGTCTAAAGGCAGAGGTGCCGAAGTCTCTAATCCTCTAACTGGTCAATCAATCCACGCAATGACTTCATAAGTGATGATTGCAGTTTCACTATGGCAGAGTACGTACAACCATCTTCCTGCATACCATTAGGGCCATTTTTGCTTTGAATAGTAGAGTCAAACTTGACTTCTTGCCTCCATTAAACCTCACTCCCATCAAGTTTAATGGTAAAAGGACAAAGTACCTATTTTTTATTGCTTCTTACTATTTTAAAATGTTAAATTACAGATTCACACATAATTATTAAATTTAACGAAATTATTTAAATTGTTACATCATCAAGTTTTTTACTAATTTTATTTTTTTCACGATTTCTCTGAACTAATTTCCAAAATTGTTGTTATTTACACACCGAATTTCTTTATCGTCACAATTTCGGCTTATGCAAAAACTTGTATTCTTTCAATCGAAAAATATTCTGTAAAAATTTATCGAATTTCGTCATTAAATTAAGTTGTATTTATGATAATTTTCGGCAGCGAAAATTAATCGGAAATCATCGACTAAGTAGTCAACAACGGTGTTTTGTTTACTGTCGAATCTTACAAAAAAATATTTTCGTCGAGATTGTTCTATCAAAAAATATATCGATGTAGTGCGCGATTGAAGCAACAAAAACGGTAAAATAAAATTGCAATCTAAGCCAAAGGATCTGCCGCGTTAATGAGCAAAAGTTGTTATAGATAATCCACCCTATAGGTCTGATTTGGCACCAAAAGATTTCTGACAACCTTCAAAAGAAAAACATGCTTCCTCTGCACAACACGTGGTTCTTAATAGTTATTTGATTTTGATTTAGTGGCTTTTTGACGTTTTAAAATATCCAAATTACAAAATAATTGTTTATCCTTAGTGTCAACTTGTCAGTTGGTGGAAATGCCCTATTAGAAAAAATTTTCTATTGGACCCTCCCATATAGAAAACTCAAATACCCATCGCTGGGGGCGGGGGGGGGGGGCTTATCTAATCGCATTTGCGTCACTGATGGATTATTTCGACATGGATATTTATCTATGTAGTGATTGGGAACAAAATGAAAGGAAGATTGTGTAAGGGCTGTTATCAATACGAAAACATATACATAATATTTAAATTGGTACATTTTTAACAAATAAATTATTTAGAGACACATGTAGGCTTCATTGTTTCGTGTTTGATGTTGAAAAATAAGTAGAATAAGGCTATTCACCCTAAGGCACAAACTGGATAATCGACGCTACAGTTGACATTGAAAATTTTGGAATTTACACGAAACTAGAACAATTACTCTTTGAAATTCTTTCAAATATTTGTTTCTACAGTCGCGCGTAAAATGACTAATTACTATATTCAAATGAAATCGTAAATGCCGAGGATTGTTACTTTACGCTCTAGAGCAAAAAAAAAGAATTTTTTTCGCTCGCTTATTTCATCAAATTTGGTGGGATTAGTCATGACGACGAAAAACAATAAATAATGTACGTCAAGTTACCAGATAATACTACCTATTTTATCAACCATTTTAATCGGCTTTATTAATGTTTCACAACATTATAATAATTTAAAAGAAATTAAAAGGTGAATGTTAAAAGTCATTGTTATTGTTGATATCTCGGGCACGCCTCTACCTAGAGCGACGGCGAATCAAATGTCGACAGGAAAGGGAAGGTATATAAGCGCTCTGCAGATTCTGTCATGTCTGAACAATTCAGTAGATCTTTTTAACGCCATAAAGAGAAAGCATTCAAATACTCAAATTGGAATACCTACTTAAATAGATTATAAACCAGAAAAACACAAAATAGTTATTTGTGTATTTAGAGCGTAAAGTAACAGATTGCCGCTTGAGAAAGAATGTTGATCTTTCGAAAGCGGCAATTTTACTTTACGCTCGTAAAACACACATAATTTTTTCTACAGTCGCCCTTTTAATAATTAAAACAGTTTTTTTTATATTATCTTAGGTTATATAAAATAGGAGTGCTAGAATAATCGTCATTTTCGCTATTCATCATGATTAACCTTAAAAAGATCTACTGACTAGGGATGTTAAATAATAATCGATTTTTATATAAATCGATTATTATTTTCTTATAATCGATTTTTAGTTATCTATTATTATAGTAATATTAATCGATTCTTAGTAAATCGATTTTATAAATTACGTGTTTAAATCGATTTTCGGAAACGGCTCGTATTATTTATTGACTATTTTTCAAAATTTTGACAACTTTTGATGATTATTAACCATTTCTTAAAACTTTAACAGTTATTGACCATTTTTCAAAATTTTAACAATTATTGACCATTTTTCCAACATTTTGATAATTTTTGACCATGTTTCAAAACGATGACAATTTTTAACCATTTTTGACAATAATTCTCCATTTTTAACAGTTTTTAACAATAATTGACAATTTTTAACCATTTTTGATAGTTTTTGACCATTTTTGACAACTTTTCAAAATATTAGACAATTTTTCCAAATTTTTGTCCATTTTTGATAATTATTGACAACTATGGACCATTTTTCCAAATTTTTTACCATTTTTGACAATTTTTGACCGTATTTCAAAATTTTGACAATTTTTAATAATAATTGTCCATTTTTGACAATTTTTTATAGTTTTTGACAATTATAGGCCATTTTTCAAAATTTTTGATAGTTTTTGACAATTTTCGACCATTTTTCAAAATTTTAACAATTTTTGACAATTATTGATCAATTTTGACAATAATTGTCCATTTTTGACAGTATTTCAAAATAATTGACAATTTTCAACCATTTTTGATAGTTTCTGACCATTTTTGACAATTTTTCAAAATTTTAGACCATTTTTGATAATTATTGACAATTGTTGACAATTATGGACCATTTTTGATAATTATTGACAATTGTTGACAATTATGGACCGTTTTTCCAAATTTTTGACCATTTTTGACAATTATTGACCATTTTTGACAATTATTGACCATATTTCAAAAACTTTAACAATTTTTGAGAATTATCAACTATTTTTCAAAATTTTGACAATTTTTAACAATTATTGTCCATTTTTGATAGTTTTTGACAATTATTGGCCATTTTTGACAATTTTTCAAAATTTTAGACCATTTTTCAAAATTATTGACCATTTTCGATAATTATTGACAATTATGGATCATTTTTCCAAATTTTTACCATTTTTGACAATTATTGACCATTTTTGACCATATTTCAAAAACTTTAACAATTTTTGAGAATTATCAACTATTTTTCAAAATTTTGACAATTTTTAACAATGATTGTCCATTTTGGACCATTTTTGATAGTTTTTGACAATTATTGGCCATTTTTGACAATTTTTCAAAAATTTTAACAATTTTTCAAAAATTTCTGACCATTTTTCAAAATTGTTGACCATTTTTGATAGTTTTTGACATTATCGACCATTTTTCAAAATTTTTACAATTTTTGACAATTATTGATCATTTTTGACAGTTTTTGACAACTTTGACCATTTTTGATAGTTTTTGACAATTATTGATCATTTTTGACAGTTTTTGACAACTTTGACCATTTTTGATAGTTTTTGACAATTATTGACCATTTTTCACAACTTTTAAAAATTTTTAAAAAGTTTTTGACAATTATCGACCATTTTTGACAATTTTTGAAAATTTTGACCATTTTTCAAATTTTGTTTGAAATTTTTGACAATTATCGACCATTTTTCAAAATTTTAACAATTATTGACAATTTTTGGCAGTTTTTCACAATTATTGGCCATTTCTGACAGTTTTTTACAAAAAGTGTCCATTTTTAACAGTTTTTGACAATTTTTGATCATTTTTGACCATATTTCAAAATTTTTGACAATTTTCATATAATCTTATTTGATTTTTAATCTGATAAATTGTTAAATATTCACCAATTGAGTTAATTCGGAGGGCGTGGTTTGATTAAATAAAATAAAAATGGTCAATAATTGTCAAAAACTGTTAAATATGGACAATTTTTGTCAAAAATCGTCAATAATTGTTAAAAATGGTCGATAATTGTCAAAAAATTTAGAAAAATGATCAAACATTTTCAAAAATTGTCAAAAATGGTCAATTGTCAAAAATTTTAAATTTTTTTTGAGAAATGGTCAAAAGTTTTCAAATATTGTCAAAAATGGTCAAAAATTGTCAAAAACTGTCAAAAATGGACAATTATTGTCGAAGTTGGTCAATAATTGTCAAAAAAATTTAAAATTTTGAAAAATGGTCGATAATTGACAAAAACTATCAAAAATGGTCAATAGAGCGTTTCCAAGTGACGTCATCCCGCACCATGTTGTCAGCTGATCACGGACAACCTTCAGAAAAATGGATGGAAATAGCATGTTTCACTGATTTAAATATAAATTGAGAACAAAAGTTAATTGGTTTCGGTAAATTTGTGATCTAGTGTGTATTAGTTCGATATTATAACAATTTAAAAAATTAGAAAAGCAGTTGTTATGAGTTTTATCGAGTTGTATTATTCGGTTTGAGGTTATATTATAATTTAGTGTGAAGGTTTTCCGGTGACAGAAATTCGTCACGATGACGTACTTGGAAAAGGTCAATAATTTTGAAAAAGTTTCAAAAATTGTCAAAAACGGTTAAAAATTGTCAATTATTTTTAAAAACTGTCAAAAATGGACAATTATTGTCAAAATTGGTAAATAATTGTTAAAATTTTAAAAAATAGTCGATAATTGTCAAAAACTATCAAAAATCGTCAATAATTTTGAAAAATTGTTAAAAATGGCCAATAATTGTCAAAAACTATCAAAAATTGTTAAAAACTGTCAAAAATGGACAATTATTGTTAAAAATTGTCAAAATTTTGAAAAATAGTTGATAATTGTCAAAAATTGTTAAAGTTTCTAAAAAATTGTCAAAAATTGTTAAAGTTTCTAAAAAATTGTCAAAAATTTTGAAATATGGTCAATAATTGTCAAAAATGGTCAAAATTTTGGAAAAATGGTCTAAAATTTGGAAAAATAGTCCATAATTGTCAATAATTATCAAAAATGGTCAAAAACTATCAAAAATGGTTAAAAATTGTCAATTATTTTTAACAACTGTCAAAAATGGACAATTATTGT
The DNA here is from genome assembly GCA_947563755.1 of Lochmaea crataegi. Lineage (NCBI taxonomy): Eukaryota > Metazoa > Arthropoda > Insecta > Coleoptera > Chrysomelidae > Lochmaea > Lochmaea crataegi. The sequence goes on along the minus strand of OX387426.1, from coordinate 52,798,839 downwards.
CAAAATTGGTCAATAATTGTTAAAATTTTGAAAAATAGTCGATAATTGACAAAAACTATCAAAAATCGTCAATAATTTTGAAAAATTGTTAAAAATGGCCAATAATTGTCAAAAACTATCAAAAATTGTTAAAAACTGTCAAAAATGGACAATTATTGTTAAAAATTGTCAAAATTTTGAAAAATAGTTGATAATTGTCAAAAATTGTTAAAGTTTCTAAAAAATTGTCAAAAATTTTGAAATATGGTCAATAATTGTCAAAAATGGTCAAAATTTTGGAAAAATGGTCTAAAATTTTGAAAAATTGTCAAAAATGGTTAAAAATTGTCAATTATTCTTAAAAACTGTTAAAAATGGACAATAATTGTCAAAAACTATCAAAAACTGTCAAAAATGGACAATAATTGTCAAAAACTATCAAAAATTGTCAAAAACTGTCAAAAATGAACAATTATTGTTAAAAATTGTCAAAATTTTGAAAAATAGTTGATAATTGTCAAAAATTGTTAAAGTTTCTAAAAAATTGCCAAACATTTTGAAATATGGTCAAAGATGGTCAATAATTATCAAAAATGGTCAAAATTTTGGAAAAATGGTCTAAAATTTTGAAAAATTGTCAAAAATTGTCAATTGTTAAAAACTGTTAAAAATGGACAATTATTGCCAAAAACTGTCGAAAATGGTTAAAAATTGTCATCATTTTGAAAAATGGTCAAAAATTTGGAAAAATGGTCACTAATTTGAAAAACAGTCAAAATGGTCAGTAATTGTTAAAAATGGTCAATAATTGTTAAAATTTTGAAAAATGGTCAATAATCGTCAAAAGTTGTCAAAATCTTGAAAAATAGTCAATAAATAATACGAGCCGTTTCCGAAAATCGATTTAAACACATAATTTATAAAATCGATTATTTTTTAACATCCCTAGTCAGTAGTTCTTTTTAAGGTTAATCATGATGAATAGCGAAAATGACGATTATTCCAGCACTCCCATTATAACCTAAGATAATATAAAAAACTGTTTTAATTATTAAAAGGGCGACTGTAGAAACAATTATGTGTGTTTTTCGAGCGTAAAGTAAAATTGCTGCTTTCGAAAGATCGCAACAATCCTTTTCATTCATCCTACCTACTATTATTTTTTTTCACTTTTTACCATTTTGAAAGGCTCTGGTCTAATAATAAATAAAATTAATTTAAAAAAAATAAATAAGCGTGAGCGTTCAATTGCAATAACCGCTTAGTAATGTAGTAGTTACTATACCTGTAAGCTGTGACTACTTAGGTTGTCATGGAATTTGGAGTTTGACGTTTATAAGTTGAATAGAGCGTTTCCAAGTGACGTCATGTTGTCAGCTGATCACGGACAACCTTCAGAAAGATGGATGGAAATAGCATTCAAATATAAATCGAGAACAAAAGTTGATTGGTTTTTGGTAGATTTGTGTACTAAATATTATTTTGGATAGCAATAATTGTTAGGAGTGTTATCGTATTGTATTATTCCGTTAGAAGTTATATTAGAATTTAATGTGATGATTGTCCGGCGACGATAACGTACTTGGAAAAGGTCAATTAGCAAATTGGTCAGACCGTAAATCTAAGATGTGTGTGACGTAACGAACTCTGAACACGTGTATAAGTATATATCTCTATATTTTTAGTCATATGCTTTGACCCCCAATTCTTGACCGTTCGCAACACTCAAGGTTACTCGCTTCCTAACGAAATCCTTACAATACTATTCTTGAGCGCTCTCTGTTTTGAGCATTCGCTCGATAGTGTTCGTTATGCAGCGAGCACATTTTTGTACGTGATAACCAAAGATAATTTTTTTATTTCTATACTGAGAGTGATAAGTGATAGCGAGCGTATAGTTAATGGAAAATTTAGAGTTGGCGGAAATAGATCAAAATTTCTTACAGACATACATAAAACAACCATAAAATTGGAATAATTTTCCAGCGTCAAGAAGGACGCCTTTTAACGAATCACCTCAAAAATCTAATTGTAGTAAAGTCTTCGCTAACTACTACTCGCTCGATAGCGAGTGATGTCAAGAATTGGACTCCTGTATAGAGAGGCAAACTATAATTATTATTATATTACATCAAAAATGTATGCTACTTATTTTTCATTTTTTTTTACTATAAAATTAATGGCATCCATTAATTTATTGTTCTAAAAATTAATGCCCATTAATTAATGCTTAACAAAGTGAAGCTTACTGATAATTCCAATCTCTCATTATACCATGTTTTGCTTAGCTAAGCCATGCTTACAGTTGATCCGGTGAATCTTTTCCGATGCGTCATCATTCATATACAAACGCAATAAATCAATACATTAAGTAACACGTAGGTCGTAGATTGATGGTTTAATTGGGATGTGGCTAAAATGACGGTGAACGTTATTTATTATTGTATTGAAGCTGGTGTAATAGATACTTGTAAATATTTTACAGCCATTTAGCAATATGCAACCTAATCATTTAGTTTGAAAAAACTGTTAGTATTCCAGAGTTTTATGGGGCTATTCTGCAAATGTGCTTTTAAGCATAAGAGTTAGTATTAATAACAACTTCCTCAGTAGAAACTTTGCAAATCAGTATTGCCCTGTTAGGGTTATGGCTGGTAACCATTACTATTGGGCCGTCCCACCCATACAGTTCAACAATGAAAAATAAAAATCTTTTGGGTTGTAAAAATAAATAATTAATATTTCAAATATGTATATTTAAGACTCATATATATATAAAATAGATTTTATTTTATTTTCCTCATAGTCAGAATCAGAGCTATCACCAGTATTTATATCTATTGTAATTGGTTGAATGCTAATATCAACTATATTCTGCTCTCGGGCATACCACTTTTGAATAATTTCATGGGTATGCCTAACACATTTTTCCCAAATTTTTTGATTACATTGTCCCAGTGCCTCTTTCCACATATTTATAACAGAACTATCTGAATACCCATCTTTACCAATATATTTATTATAATATGACTTGCAATTTGCCCAAATTAATTCAATAGCGTTGAATTCACAATGATATGGCGGTAGTCTCAGCACTTCATGACCATGTTCTCGTAGTAACTCATCAATTATATACACGTTTTCTTTTCTATTCATTTTTGCAATTTGTAGCAATTCAGGTTTCGTAAGTTTTGTTTCAAACTTAATGTTGTTTGTTATCAACCATGTAACAATCTCATTTTTTGTTGAATTAGTAGAAGGTTGCTTTTCTAAAAGAACACTATGATATGGAGCATTATCCATAACAATAAGAGATGGCTCTTCTAAGTTGGGAGTTAATCCATTTCATAAATATTTCATTGTTCATATCTCCATGGTAATCAGCTACTTTAGATTTTGAACAGAATAATAAACTTGCTTCAGAGACAAATCCTTTGGTAGAACCAGCATGGACAATTATAAAACGTTTACCATCATAACCATCTGGTTTACGTACACTTTTAGTGCTGTTGTCTTGCTAAGATTTTGTTTTATTTCCCTTCGAATAGATCCATGTTTCATCCAAAAATACAAGTTCTCTTGGGTGAGTACTTGAAAGGTTTTCCATATATTTTCGCAGAAAATTGGCAATACATTAAAGCTCTCCGATTGTCATCTTTGTTATATTTGAATCCCAATGTTTTTAACAAAGTGCTCAGAGATGTTTTGCCAATAGATACAATTTCGCTTTCCCTCAATTTACAATTTAAGGTAGTCAAAGTAACATGCTTCTCTAAAACAAAAACAAAAATTATAGTACAGATTCAATTTGAACAAATACTATATTTTTAATGATATTATGTTTGTTCGTTTCATTAATGTTTTAACTTTGACAGTTCAAAAATAAGGTAAATTCAATAGTTGAATTAAATTGTAATGTAGTCACAAAACTACTAAAATCTATATAAATACCTTCCTAAATTTTTCTTGAATATACCATGATTTGAATACTCATTACAAAATACCTACACCTACATTCTACCAAAAAATTCTAATTAAATAGTTTGATATTTACTTTGTTGGTACATATCATATAATGTGTTCCGTACTGCCATCTTAGCTCCCTCGGGTAAATCAGTTGTTTTAGTTATAGAACGAGTTCTGCTTTTGCTTGGGCTTGAAAGAATTGGATTATTTTCTTTTCTTTTAATTTTAGAACATTGTTCGTCGAGATATTATCAAAGCAGCAGCTACCCTCTAACATAAAAAAATTGATTAATAATAAGTATATTGCTAAACAAGCATGCACTTAAATTTACTTAATTACAGTTAACTGTAAATAGTTGTCATATTAGTAAATCGTGATATATAGACGTCAAAAAATGATAGTTCAATAACAACCCCGTTTACTTTAGAAGTGTAATTCAATGTCTGTCGGGGCATATAGCTCGAGAAGTAGTTGTTGCTTCTTAGTAGACAGTCTGCTCTTTGGAAATTAATTTTTCTAATTTTGTAAAGCGTTTAATAGTATTTAACTATTATTTTTTGACGTCTATGCACTTAAATATTTATGTTAGCTCTTGAACACATGAAAGTGGATCCAAAGGTCCTCCATTTCTTTTTTCTAACTCAAAATACTCCAACACATTCAGGACCAGCTCCTGTGCTTGCGAATTCAACGTTTTTCCAGGCATATTCTAAAAATAAAAACCATTCATAAATAGTTCTGGTCTTTCGGAAAATGAGGTCAATATTTTCTACATCGGTGGCAGCAAAATATGTTTCATATATTTCAGTTTGATGGAGTTCTATCCAGAATCATAATGAAATGTCAATTTAAGGTTAGTTTTCATTACGAAGTAGATAAATAATATTTACTTACCACAATAATTCGAACACTCAGGTATAAGTTAGTCGTTATAACAACTGTTTTTGAAATAAATGTATATGCAAGGGACAAAAAAATGGATAAAAATGTAAAATAAAAATGTAAACAAAGTCTTTGGTCTTTCAATATACAAATTCGCGGTTAAACTGTTAAATGTTTACTTATACAGTGAAGACATAAAGTCCGTCTGTCTCCCCTGTAACTTTTGAACCGTTGGTTTGATGAAATTTGGAACGATTGCTGATATGTGATCCCATTTTGCATTTTTTAACACATCAATGACAGCTGTGAATGTCGGAAGTGACAGCTGGGCGGGAATTTGGAACTTTATGTCCTCATTGTATGTTTGGTGTGGGGAACTAGGAACCACCTTTTAAGACTTCAGCTTTCATATAGTTTTTAAATATACAGGGTTTTAGCTAAAAAAATCAACCTAACCATGCAATATAGTTGAAAAAAATTTATCACCCATTACTTTGTATCAGTTGAGTCATAATGACAAGAAATGTCAAGTAATTTATTAAAATGAGTAAAAGAAGAGCTGCCGAATTGAAAAATTCAACATTGCTACAGTTGTATGCGCGAGCTGCGGCACCGAGTCGCGATTATTACGGTCTAACTATTGCGGAAACATGCGTGAGTTTATCCTAATTAAAAAAAATTTTATTTCAACTAATTAAATTTTTTTGGAATTTTCAGATTTGTTTGAATATTTGGAAAATCACTTACGGTCCGCATTGTTTTCCGAAACAACAATTTTGCGAAATTCCATATTTTCACGAAGATAAATATCTTCAAGAAGAAATCAAAAATACTTTCGGCGAAACCGTTATCGATTACATCAAAAATTTGTGTTGTCACAAAAGAAATTTGGAAAATATACCTCGGCGAGCATTTTTAAAAATCGCTCGATATTTGAGCGTTAATGATTTGTTGAAATTGGCTAGAACAAACAAAATTTTTTACGAGGTAATGTATGCTTTTATCTCTCTTTTACAAAGAATAAGAAATCTGGCAAACAATATATAGATAATAATATATTTTGGATTTTTGTAAAAACAATATTCAGCGTTTTATTGATAACAATTTTTGTTTATCAAAAACCTCTATTATGTTGAAAATATTGAAACCTCTTAGAACACGAATCTTTCCATAGAAACTAGTTCTAGGTCACTATATAAGTTCAATTATTGATTGATTAGTTCGGTAGGGCACCACCAGTCAGAGCCTTTTCTTGCTCTTTATATGAAGAGACCAGTAGCCTTTATGAGGCTCAACAGTCTTTTCACTAGGTCCTTCTTGAAGAAATCCTCCCTTGGATACTCTAATCTTAGGAGTCTATATCTCCAATGAGACAGTGCTTCACATTAAGATAATTTCCTCCTCTTCCATGCACAACCGACAGATAGATTCCTCCCTATATATGCCAATTGTATCCATGTGCTTCCTTAGTGTGAGTAATCCCGTCACTTTCCTTATCTGACCATGGGTAACCATGGGTCTCACCACAGTTGTGTACGATATGTGTATTTAGTCCCCATGTGTTTTCTATGGCCCGTTTGGCAGCCATTAGGGTAATTTTCCTTTCAATGGTTTTGTCAAGTAGGTTAATTTTGCATCCTGGCTTAGACACAGCTGAACGTTGAAGAGGTTTGGCAGTTTTAGTCTCTCAAGCTTCCTTTTTCTAGTGAAAGGAATGAGCGCAGTTTTTGCTGGATTCACTCTAAGGCTTTCCTTCCCACACCATTTCTCCACCGTTTCCAGAACTATAAAGACAGGGTGTTTCCCCAGTACCAGTATTGTCAGATTAACTGCATACTCCTGGGTGTATAAGTATATATCGGGATGACATTCATGGAGACCTAAAAGATCTATTGTACCCCATTACTTCTACTTAGTTCCCCGAGGAAAGTCTCAGAGACTAGTAGCTCCTTTAGTCCTATTTCCCGGAGGAATTTTAGGATATCTATAGGATTTAGTTGAAAAACTTTCAATTGATTTTTCATTTTAAAAAAACCCAGTTTTCCAAATTTGCAGTATTCTCCTTTTTTCTAAAAAACGCCCAATTATAAGCCTGGAAAATTTTCAAATTTCCTCCTGAATCGATTGGTAACAATAACAACGTTGTGTCTATTGAGCTTTTAAAGTTATTACCTTTTTATAGTGAAGGTGTTTCTTCCACTAATTACTAATTTTTATTCAAAAAAAAAAATCCAAATTTCTCCTTTCTTCTTCCTCCAAGTTTTACCATTTTGTAGTTCAATCTCCAAGGCTATAGTTTCTCGGTAAATAAATGTATATAATAACTTTGTAGTTGTGCCACAAAGAAGAAATTTGGCAAATAATTTTTCAAAAAACTTTACATCGATTACCTTCTCTAGAAGAAAAACGTATGGCATTCGATTGTGGTTGGAAAGAAACGTTGAAAAGAAGAATTTCTTATATAAAACAAGCTGTTGTAATTGCAAAGAAAAAGACTGTTGCATCTGAACACAAAACCGCATCTGTTAAAACGAAAAAACGTTTGTTAAAAGCCAAATAAAACGATGTGAATTTTATTAAAAAGTTTATTTTAGGAAAATGTTTTTTATAACCAAAATTACTAATAAATAAGGCTTTAAAATAGTATCACATGAAACAAATAAATATGAAAAATTTTAAACCTAGTCTTTGAAAAATTAAAAAAAAATCTACTATACGAGCCCATGAAAATATATTATAATATATTAATAGTAAATTCTCGACTTATTGAAATATTAAAAATAAAAAATCTCTTAGAAAAATAAATAAATTTTTGGTCACATGTACATTTTTCCATCTAAGAAAATCACAAAAATTAATATAAATTAAAATAAATCCAGAATTTTTATTTTTTAATTAATTAAATCCGTTTGATACAATCGTACACATTTTTATTTGAAAAAAAAATATACTGTTTCACCTGAAAATTACGAAAATAAATAAAAAAAAAATACAAAATAACCCCCTCACAGGTAAAAGTCTTTCGTTTCGATGTCGGATTTAAACGAATTTTGAAGGTTTTATTGTAGATAAATTGTTGGAGAATCTCTTTTTCGCTCGCTTATTTAAACAAACCACGTCCTCCGAATTAACTCAATTGGTGAATAATTAACAATTTATCATATTAAAAATAAAATTATATGAAAATTGTCAAAAATTTTGAAATATGGTCAAAAATTGTCAATTATTGTCAAAATCTGTTAAAAATGGACAATTTTTGTCAAAAATGGTCAATAATTGTCAAAAATGGTCGATAATTGTCAACATTTTTTGAAAAATGGTCAAACATTTTCAAAAATTGTCAAAAATGGTCAATTGTCAAAAATTTTAAATTTTTTTTTTAAATTTTTAAAATTTGAAAAATGGTTGATAATTGTCAAAAACTATCAAAAATGGTCAATAATTGTCAAAAATGGTCCACAATTGTTAAAATTTTGAAAAATGGTCAAAAATTGTTAAAAACTTTCAAAAATGGTCAATAATTGTTAAAAATTTTGAAAAATTGTCAATAATTCTCAATAATTGTGAAAATTTTGAAAAATGGTCAATAATTGTTAAAAACTTTCAAAAATGGTCAATAATTGTTAAAAATTTTGAAAAATGGTCAATAATTGTCTAAAATTGTTAATAATTATCAAAAACTGTCAGAAATGGTCAATAATTGTCAAAAACTATCAAAAATGGTCAAAAATTGTCAAAAAAGGACAATTATTGTTGAAAATTGTAAAATTTTGAAAAATAGTTGATAATTGTCAAAAATTGTTAGTTTTTGAAATATGGTCAAAAATAGTCAAAAATGGTCTAAAATTTTGAAAAATTGTCAAAAATGGTCAAAAACTATCAAAAATGGTTAAAAATTGTCAATTATTTTTAAAAACTCAAAAATGGACAATTATTGTCAAAATTGGCCAATAATTGTCAAAAATTGTTAAAATTTTGAAAAATGGTCGATAATTGTCAAAAACTATCAAAAATCGTCAAAAACCATCAAAAATGGTTAAAAATTGTCAGTTATTTTTAAAAACTCTCAAAAATGGACAAGGATTGTCAGATTTGTTAAATAATTGTTAAAATTTTGAAAAATAGTCGATAATTGTCAAAAATTATCAAAAATAGTCAAAAATGGACAATTATTGTCGAATTGGTCAATAATCGTCAAAAAATTTTAAAATTTGAAAAATGGTTGATAATTGTCAAAAACTATCAAAAATGGTCAATAATTGTTAACATTTTTCAAAAATTTTGAAAAATGGCCAATAATTGTCAAAAACTATCAAAAATTGTCAAAAAAGGACAATTATTGTTGAAAATTGTCAAATTTTTAAAAATAGTTGATAATTGTCAAAAATTGTTAAAGTTTTTGAAAAATGGCCATTAATTGTCAAAAACTATCAAAAATGGTCAAAAATTGTCAAAAAAGGACAATTATTGTTGAAAATTGTCAAATTTTGAAAAATAGTTCATAATTGTCAAAAATTGTTGAAGTTTTTGAAATATGGTCAAAAATAGTGAATAATTGTCAAAAATGGTCTAAAATTTTGAAAAATTGTCAAAAATGGTCAAAAACTATCAAAAATGATTAAAAATTGTCAATTATTTTTAAAAACTGTCAAAAATGGACAATTACTGTCAAAATTGGTCAATAATTGTCAAAAATTATTAAAATTTTGAAAAATGGTCGATAATTGTCAAAAACTATCAAAAATCGTCAAAAACTATCAAAAATGGTTAAAAATTGTCAGTTATTTTTAAAAACTCTCAAAAATGGACAATGATTGTCAGATTTGTTAAATAATTGTTAAAATTTTGAAAAATAGTCGATAATTGTCAGAAATTATCAAAAATGGTCAATAATTTTGAAAAACTGTCAAAAATGGCCTGTCAGTGACGTCATTCTGGAATGCTCTATAGGAAATTTATGTAGATTGAGGAATTGTTAGATTTATAATAATTCCAACTATGATCAGGGACGTACTAGGTCTACCCTTCGCACAAAACTGCCAAATAAATAAAAAAAGCGACTTCATCAAACACAGGTAATTTTCCATCAATTTATCTAGAATTTTTTTCAAAATTCCTTTAAATCCGATATCAAATAAAAAGGTTATTTGCCATTGAAATTAAATAAAATATAAAAATGTGTTAGACATTTTCAAACGTCTACAGTAAAATTCTGTTTGTTTTCTACTTCCGCTACAGTATATAAAGTCAAAAATGTCCTAGATAAAAATGATTGTACGAGATATATTATATTAGAAAAAGGGAAAAATACTTTTTTTTTATTCTAAATATTATTTTACCGTAACGGCAAATGATCACGAAATCACGTCAACATATAGATGTGCCCTGTAGGTATTGACGAAATCGATGGGTAAACAGTGAACAAAACTTCGCGCTTTCGTTTTTTGAAAAAATGAAGAAGAAGAAGAAATTCCCTTTTTTAAAATACAATTCAAATTTCGCACGAAAACGTTAGAATAGTATTTTGGCGACTCTATGACATCACACATCTGTATATACTTATATATTTCACAGTTTGCAAATTAAATGGTATATTACGTACCTAGGCCAATAAAACAAGAAAATTTCTGTCCTCCGGCCGGAAAGCATCAACTTTCGGGCCGCTGCGCTAAACGAAGTTGCCGCTTTCCGGCTCCGTCGAACAGAAAAATAGTATACATACCTCGGCCAGTAAATAAGAAAGTCTCAGATCACATATTTGACAATTACATTTGTGATCTGAGACATTTCTTACTTTACTGGCCTAGGTATGTAATATACTATTGATTACTAATTTTAATTATTTATATAAAGCCCGGTTCTGACGGTGCAATTATTCATTAAAGTTGCATGAACGTTCACCACACCATGTTCATACTTTTGTACCAATTTCTTATTGTTGCCAAATAATCACCATATTTTTAACATTATAAGGCAACCATAACCCAACTTTATAGATGATAAATTTAAATGTTCAAAACAGCGATTTGTTTGATTCACTGTTTTTGACATATTTTTGATTTTTAACAGGTATGTGATCATTTCCCGACGTTTCGATTCATAAGTATATATTTGAGGGACAGAATGGCTTCATTTAAAATCAGATCAATCCAAAAAAAAAACAATACACTATACAATTATTGAAGGGATAGTTGAGAGTTTAAATTTATTATACAGTATGTTCCATAGGCATTTATATTTTGAAATTTTTTTGCAGTTTAGAAACAGTTTAAGGGGAGGGTAAGGTATTAAAATTTTTTTAACTGAATGCATAATATCTCAAGAATATTGTGTCAAAATTGGTGCAAGTTAGAAGGATTTTTATACATTATATACATTCTTCGAATGTCATACCAATGGTTTTAATGAAGATATTTTAACAGTCGTCACAAAAACATGCCTTTTTTTGTACGAATTAACCTTACCCCCCCTTAAAGTACGTTTTTATAGTTTTGTTCATTAGTCATCTACATGTCAACTATTAAAAGATGAAAGAAGAATTTTTTTTGAATAATAATGTGCTTGTTTTGCTACAAAAACGTACTTATGAGGTGTGTACAGGCGAACATATGTCATTGAAGCTATAAGTAGGTAAAAAGTGAGAAAACGTTCGATTAAATATTATTATTGTTATTATTTATGGCTTATGGCAAAAATCGTGCGTTTTATTATTGTTAAAATGGGTAATTCTGTTTTTAAATAGACGCAAAGTGTATTGTTTAATAATAAATGGGACATACTTACATTTTATATTAAAACGAGTAGATGCTTTTCTTAAATAATCCAACATTATTTTTGATAATCAATATCGATTCAAAATTAATTCACTATTCAACCAGCAAATGTGAAATCCGTTGGAATTATTTCGAAGAAACTAAATTTAACCTAACCAGATCGTTTGAAAGAATTGGCCAAGCAAAAGGTAAATATTTTTGACAAAAATCCTAGTAGAAAACGGATAGTGCCATCATATAATTTTGATATGATTTGGACACGTTTTTCAGTAATTTGTTAAACATTTAAAACCTTTTTTTAGTTTTTTTCATATAACGTAAAAAGTACTGAAGCAATCTCAATGGTATATATATATATATATTTATATATATAGATAAATCGTAGGTAATTAAAATACGAACAAAATGAGAGGTCGAGCGAGTTAATCGGATGATTAGAAACCGATAAAATTTGGAAAAAACCGGAAAACTAGTCATTTTTTTGACGGCGTTTTTGGCCGACTTCGCATCATTTTATTACAAATCCAAAATATACGTTTTGGGGTGAATCTGACGTTTATGACATTAGCGCCAGAAAGTGTCCCCCTCAAGTTAATAGTTCACGTATTTCGGCATTTCTTTCTAATATGTCGCATTTCTGAAATATTTAGGGTGGGTCCTTTTCAAATGAACACAGTGTATATATGTCTTTTATATAATGACATGATCCGTTATTTATTAGGATTTTTGTCAATAATTACTATACTTGCTTGGCATAGAAATCTTTTACATTGTTGCTAATTTGTCGGTTATTTCTAGGAAAATAGTATTTTTTTCAAACTACGCTTTAGTTCGGACACCCGTATATTTTATAGAGTATCGTAACCAAGAATATATACAATTTGAAATATCCTAGAGGCTTCTTTCAAAAATTTAGCTCTTTATTGTGGTCCTAATAATTTGAAAAAAATCGTTTTTCTCAAATCCGAAAAATTTAATATCCTTCTTATAAACAAGAAAAAGAAGAATCTGCTCGTTTAAATATACATATTAAAAATAAATAAATTAATTATTATCATATGGCATAACGAAGGATCTACCGCTTTCGCCACAATAATCCAAGGGGTCCACTTCCGGGGAACATGCCACAGTATTCCTTTCCAACGCCTTCATGCGGATCTTCATGTGTTCCAACATTTTGTCTATTGCCCGCAACCGTTTTTCCAAACTTGTCGTACTCAAAAATCCAACCTAAAACATAAACAACAATATGTTAACCAAACCGATGCCATACACGTAATCATTACAACTACAGGGTCCGGCAGTGAAACAGGAATAGTCTTTTGGTCTCTGCGTAGCGTATCCAATGGAATGTTGTTGATGATCTCCTGTTGGATTCGGCTCTTCAGTTCGTCCCTAGTTATGGGTGGGTTTGATTTAAAAACATTTAGCTTTAGATAACCCCACAGAAAAAAGACAGGTGCCGCCAAATCTGGTGAACAGACAAACCAAGGAATAATATAGCCATTCTTACTAATTAAGCGACCAGGAAACGCCAATTTCAGCAAGTCCATCGAAATGCAGTTAGCACCATCTTACTGGAATATTGACCGATCATTCACATGTTCGTCAAGAGCAGGAAATGCAAAGTTCACCAACATCTCAGCATACCTGCGCACCACACAGTTACCTTTTGTGAATGAAGAGGCTTCTCGTGAATATTACGTGAGTTATTGTCACTCCAAATCCGAAACCCACAAAGATGGAAGAGAGCCTCATCACTCATCCATAAATTATGGACCAGCTGTTCATCTTGATCAATTAAATGTAACAGCTGTTGACAAAAGCGTACTCGGCTAACGTAGTGTTGAGGTTTGAGAGCTTGGACTACGTATATCTTAAATGTAGGAAAGTGGAGATCATTCTTCGGGATCCTTCTTGTGGTTCCGTCACTAAGACCGAGCTCTATGCTGTGACGCTTCGTAGATTTCCGTGGACTTCTTGCTAAAGCCTCACGCACCCGATTAACATTCTCGCGAGTACGAGCCGACCTTACACTATACCACCTCGTTTCTTGGTTTCACTAGCAGTTTCTTCAAAATTTTTCACCCATATAGGTTGAAAGTATAGGATCACGCGGTAACAAATTGTACTCTCTACGGAAAGCACGTTGATGCCACATCGGTTGAAATGACAACAAATTTTATGCTGTCGTAAAAAATAGGATGCGTTCGATTGAGTGGTCTGGAATCCTATAGGATGACTGGTTCTTTCGCATAAATAATAACTGTATTTCGTTAACAATTCAATAAATTTTAACGTCGAAAATACATACAGATGGAACGATGAATATAGACTAGCCTTTCAGTATGTATTATAACGATTTTACTCTTTCCTTTGTGTTTTTCAAAGCACTATAACTTTGCTTCGGGCTTGAATCGCTATACAAACTTTAACTCTATAGAAAAATTATGCAGGAAGCAACGGAAGTAAATTAATAACTATGAAACTTGACCCATTTGGTCTGAAAATATCGGTTTTATTCCGGTAAAGGAATGTTAGGTCTTAGCTGGGAGACCTATCGGGTTGGGAAACTCAACATCGACTGAGCTAGCCTCGTAAAAACCAGGGAGATAATGCATTTAGGCGCGAAGTGTGCGTTTGGTCACGCCTACTTCAACTGCCGAAGAATAATAGTAAATATTGCAAGGCGCCGGTCAGCCGCCAGGGAAAAGAAAACAAAACGCAATTTTGAACTAAGGTAGAAGTTTTTTTGGAGGCAGTGGCGCGCCGGTAGGAATTTCGAATGAAAATAAAAGGACTAAAATATAACTCTACATGAATATACAAAGGAGCTAAAATATAAATATACAAATTGTTGAACGTGTGGTTTCAACAGCACGCCTTTTCGACGAAAGTCCGCTGCTCATTCGTCCAACCACAACATGACGACTAAAAATACCGGCTGTCTGGATGCTCTAGGTCGAGTCCCCCAATCCTCTCGAGCCGTCTGGCGTCTGTCACACAATATCTTAATCTTCCCGTTTCACTGCCGGACCCTGTATATACAGAGCATTCCAACCCATATAATTCTGAAGGCGTTACTTTTATGAAAAAATGAAAAAACACGTCAAAAATCATAAAAAGGGGGACGTTTTTTTGACCATATGTAGACGTTATAACTTTAACCCCCTCCCCACTAAGGTCACCACTCCCAATTTTTTAAATGGAACACCCTATACATTAATGCATTGTTGGATTCTCCTCTACAAGAGGATTACAAAAAAGTTCGTTTTAAATGTTACTGTTACTGTTGAAGCAAAATGAACGTGTCGCTTCTTGCTTGTCTTTGTACGGCTGAAGTTGCACTAGGCTGGTTGTGTATGTATAGATATAATCTGCTGTTAACTTACTTGTAATTGAGAACTGAGCGGTAAAATGGGCATCAACCACCAAGCCCAAGACGGTCCGTCCGCTAACGTAAACCAATCTTTTTCCACTTTCGGCATTTTTCCTATTAACCTTTCGACTTCTGCCAAAACTCTCGGTTTTAACGATTTGATCCATTTGGAAGCTTTATTATATACCCTCTCGTGGATCGATATTAATTCTTGTAGTTTTTCCGAAGAAACGTCGTTATCTTTTATGTAATTAATTTTTGCTGTATCGTAACCATCCTACAAACAAATAATTATCTGTACAGAAATCTACTCGAATCATAATATACAGTTACAGGTCAATTTTAGAAGGCACTGGATTGTTATCATGTCTGATAGTGGATCAAGCGCTAAAATTGCAAGGACTGATGGACTAAGCAGGAGTCCACAGATCAGATCTAGACTGGTCTGGGATTGCCTTCAAAAACTTTTAACCCAGGCAAACCACAATAGAGTAACTCTTAAGTGGGTCCCGGTGCACAAGGGTATTGCAGGCAATGAAAAAGAAGACACCCTCAAACTGCACTCACTGGTCCTGAAGCAGTATTTGGAATATCAAAATCTGCTGCACGTGGAAACATCAGACTGGAGACACGTGCCAGAACAGGAACACAGCAGACTCTTGGTTAAAAAACCCTCTTAGGAGTCGCTGACTAACGAAATATTAAATCTCAGCAGGGGCCAGATAAGGAGAGTGAGGGGATTACTCACTGGTCACTGTACCCTAAGGAAGCACATGCATTCAATTGACATAAAGAGGGAGAAACCTATCTGTCGGTTCTGCATGAAAGAGGAGGAAATTATCTTCGAATGTGAAGCACTGTCTCATTGGAGATATAGACTCCTAGGACTAGATTATCCAAAGGAGGATTTCCCCAAAAGGACCTATTGAAAAGACTGTTGAGCCTGATAAGGGCTACTGGTCTCTTCACATAAACGGTTTAACCTAAAGCCTAAAGACAGATGTGCCGAGGTCTCTAAGCCTCTGACTGGTAATGCCGAACTAATCGATCAATCAAGCAAGAGTCACACAATACTCACCTTACTGTGGGTTACTGGAAAATTGGGATAGAAGGTTGAGCGAATATCAAAGAATTGGGTACTGGAACACTTTAGAGGTATGAGCATCACAATATATTATTGGAAGAAAGATTGGACCATTGGAACTAAGCAAAAACAATATCATGATTATTTTGTGAGTTCCAGAAAAAACTGGAAATAGCAAAGAAAGAGACTGAAACTTTTTGTTGTTTGTTGTAGGAAAAACCGGGAAACCAAATGAGAAAAGGACAGACTTTTAGGTTAGGTCCCCGGCATTTGCTGACGATCTGGCCATATCTGTGGAAGCCAGAGACCCCAAGGAACTACAAGATATTGGTAACAACGCCATCGGTACAGTAATAAAATGGATGGAAGATCATGAGCTGGAAATAGGGACCTCTGAAGAGAAACAGCATCCGTTTCAAGAAGTTATCCCCAAACGGACGATTAAGTACCTAGGAGTCCATTTGGATGGTAGGTGGAGGTATAACAAACACATCCGAGAAGCGTGCGATAAAGCCAGCGAAAGAGCCTAACAAGGCACTGGGAAGAGGCAGATGCTACTTGGAGTGACTAACTCCTTCCTGCTGTATGCAGCACCGATATGGGAGGAAGCGCTCAGGTTCAGAGCGAAAAGAGAGAGGCTGTCCAGGAGTCAGCGGAAAATGACCTTGAGGGTGTATTGTGTCTACAAAACGGTAATAGCGGGAGTGGTCCCAGTTGAGCTACTGATAAAGGAGCGCGCGAGACTCCAAAGATGTTGTAATCTCAGAAAAGTGAGTGGGGAATTACACTGGAAATGTGGCAGGACATATGGAACAAGGAGGAAAGAGTGACGCAATGGACCAAGAGACTAATCCCTAATATAGAGCCCTGGATCAACTGTCAGTTTAAACATACCAATTATTTCCTAACTCAATTCTTGAGCGGACATGGGGCGTTTGGGAGATTCACTCACAAAATTAAGAAATTAGACATTGCTGAACACACAGTATTTTACTGCAAATGTTTCGAGGAGAGAAGGGGGAAATTGGTGGACAACTCGGGAGAACCATTAACGCCAGTAAATATCATCGGGTTCATGTTTAGAAATGAGGTTTGCTTTAGGAAACTGTCTAGTACAATCACAGACATCATTAGAACTAAGGAGAAAGAAGAGAGGGAGTATCAGGCAATACATAGATAGGTTCTATACCTAAGAAATGCCAACGGGGAGAAATGAGAAGTCAATGATCCTTTATCCCTGATGATATGCCTCTCCACAGCGGTTTCGGGGATATAGGCGAAGAGATGGTTAGGGTTTAGCTGGTAGGAAGCTGAATGGTGACAGCGGAAGCTGTGGAGTGACTCTCCTTGGCTGGCAGAAAGAAGACGAAACTAGGGACACCTAACGGGAAGAAATGAGAAGTCAACGATCCTTTATCCCTGATGATATGCCTCTCCACATCGGTTTCGGGGATATGGGTGAAGAGGTGGTTAGGGTTTAGGCTGAATGGTGACAGTGGAAGCTGTGGAGTGACTCTCCCTGGCTGACAGAGAGCACGAAACTAGGGACACCTAACGGGAAGAAATGAGAAGTCAACGATCCTTTATCCCTGATGATATGCCTCTCCCCATTGGTTTCGGGAATGTAGGCGAAGAGGTGGTTTGGGTCTATCTGGTTTAGGCTGAATGGTGACAGTGGAAGTTGTGGAGTGACTCTCCCGGACTGACAGAGAGAGCACGAAATGAGGGACACCTAACGGGAAGAAATGAGAAGTCAACGTCCCTTTATCCCTGATGATATGCCTCTCCACATCGGTTTCGGGGATGTAGGCGAAGAGGTGGTTAGGGTTTAGGCTGAATGGTGACAGTGGAAGCTGTGAAGTGACTCTCCCTGGCTGGCAGAGAGCACGAAACTAGGGACACCTAACGGGAAGAAATGAGAAGTCAACGATCCTTTATCCCTGATGATATGCCTCTCCCCATTGGTTTCGGGAATGTGGGCGAAGAGGTGGTTAGGGTTTAGCTGGTTTAGGCTGAATGGTGACAGTGGAAGCGGTGGAGTGACTCTCCCTGACTGACAGAGAGAGCACGAAACGAGGGACACCTTCCCTAGGTGTTCTGAAGATTCCCCCCACCAAAAAAGAGCTTTATTTTTACCTGTTCGCTTTTGCTGATCACTTTGAATCTTCTCACTCCGACGGTGGTCAAAATAAACCGACCATCTTCGAAATTAACGGCGTCTTTAACTTCGAGGACAGTACCGTAATGAACGAATTTATCTCCGGTGGAATCTTTTCCTGCCATAGCGAATCGTTTCGTAGGCGATTGTAGACATCTCCTTGCTAGCAAACGATACTTTGGTTCGTAAACGTATAAAGGACAAGCTACGCCCGGAAAAGCGTTGGTACATATAAAAACAGGAATCTGCAATTCAAAAAAAAAATTAATCAAAACTTAACGAAAAATTTAATTTACTTACATCGGAACCGCTTTCTAAGATCAAACTTTCTTTAATACTAATGGACATTCTTTCGTTATAATCATGTGGCACTAAAAATCTGATCGCTTGTTGTAGTACGTCAGTCGATCCTCTCGAATAGTCCGCTATATTGAGAGATGCCATACAAAGAGGACAGGAAAGGCCGTGATCTAATACTCTTGTGAGACATCCTCGACAAAACGTATGTCCGCAGCTGGTTGTTACCGGATCTAATAGACATCTACTGCAAAGGATGCATTCTACGTCGCCGGACGAAATACAATTCCAACTGGTTTTTAAAGCATCTTCTAGAACAAAAGTATCGTAAAGTATTATTACAGTTTCCAGAAGAAGAAACAACTACTTCCCGGGATATATGCCCAGACAGACATTGAAGTCAAACGAGGTCAGTTTGATCCACAAGATTTAACCAACCATTCTGGTTTGCAATTAGAAGGGACAACATAACTATACCTTGTACTGTGAGCGATATTGTCCCTTCTAATTGCAAACCAGAATGGTTGGTTCTATCTTGCAGATATACCAACCCATTTCAACTTAGAAGTGTAATTCAATGTCTATCTGGGCATATAGCCCGGGAAGTAGTTGTTTCTTCATAGTTGAACGGTCACTGTTTTTTAAAAACTTCAATATTTTTACCTTTAATATCACCAACTTCTCTAAAAACGTTATCTAACGTTTCTTGAAAATGTTTATAGTTGTCGGGATAACCGTCGAACCAGAAATTCTTGAAGGAATTGTTACATATATTCGTAGTTTTCCGTTTCCGTTTTTCCTTTTTGTACTGTAACATTTCCGTGGGTTTTTCTAAAAAACTGGATATCTGCAAAAATTTATCGTTGAATAATTTTTTATTTCATACATATATATATATATATATATATATATTTTTTTTTTTTAATTAACTCACCCTTTCTTGCGTATCTTTTTTCATTTGAAGTCCCGCGTATCCTGATCGTAGGTGGTATCTAGGTTCTACTCCCAGTATGTCTTCTGTGTTGGGTACCATAATGTCTGTAACAAAATTAGAAATTGGTTTTTAATGAGCATTAAATGTTTTTATCCACAATCACTTTATTTGGAGTTTTATCCACACTTTATCCACTAGTTTTTTTTTCGCGTCAAAATGAGAAACTCATGTTCGAATTGGACCTATCCAGAACCCAAACAGTGTTGGACTCATCCCCAAGGGGATGCCTACCAACCAGTCAGAGATGAGATAGATATGAGATAAAGATGAGATGGAGATGAGATGGAGATGAGATGAGATGGAGATGAGATGGAGATGAGATGGAGATGAGATGGAGATGAGATGGAGATGAGATGGAGATGGAGATGGAGATGGAGATGGAGATGGAGATGGAGATGGAGATGGAGATGAGATGAGATGAGATGAGATGGAGATGAGATGGAGATGGAGATGAGATGGAGATGGAGATGAGATGGAGATGAGATGGAGATGAGATGGAGATGAGATGGAGATGAGATGGAGATGAGATGGAGATGAGATGGAGATGAGATGGAGATGAGATGGAGATGAGATGGAGATGAGATGGAGATGAGATGGAGATGAGATGGAGATGAGATGGAGATGAGATGGAGATGAGATGGAGATGAGATGGTGATGAGATGGAGATGAGATGGAGATGAGATGGAGATGAGATGGAGATGAGATGGAGATGAGATGGAGATGAGATGGAGATGAGATGGAGATGAGATGGAGATGAGATGGAGATGAGATGGAGATGAGATGGAGATGAGATGGAGATGAGATGGAGATGAGATGGAGATGCGATAGAGATGAGATCTAGATAGAGATAAGATAGAGATGAGACAGAGATAAGATGGAGATGAGATGGAGATGAGATGGAGATGGGATATAGATAAGATGGAGATGCGATAGAGATGAGATAGAGATGAGATAGAGATGAGACAGAGATAAGATAGAGATAAGATAGAGATAAGATGGAGATAAGATGGAGATGGAGATGAGATGAGATGAGATGGAGATGAGATGGAGATGAGATGGAGATGAGATGGAGATGAGATGGAGATGAGATGGAGATGAGATGAAGATGGAGATGAGATGAGATGGAGATGAGATGGAGATGAGATGGAGATGCGATAGAGATGAGATGAGATAGAGATGAGATAGAGATGAGACAGAGATGAGATAGAGATGCGCGAGCGGTGGTGAATTTCGCCGTCGGATGGTAGCAACGAATTTACCGAGTGGTCGGTATTTTCAGCCAACAGTGTATGCATCAGCTGTGCACTTGAGCTACAGTATTTTAATAATTTTATTTGCTGTTGTTAATAAGTGTTTGAAGAAAATGTTCCCTGTGCCTTTATGCCTAACTGTCACTTCGACATCTGTATAGTCAATGAAATTATTTTTAATTTTAAAACTGCAAAAAATTTTCTTATGGTCTATTCGCAGTAGATTTTCTTCCTGTGGATGTTTTATTTGAGGAATTTAAAAATATTTGATATATTCGGGCAGTTTAACGTTAAGACAATAAATAACGAAAATCTTGGCTAGCAAATTATATTTCAGTAAAAAACAAGTTACGCAAACAACCTCATCAAGAATTTTAATGATATAAATATGATTGAGAATTTAGAATTTGTCGACTATTAAAAAAATGTTTAACAATACTCTACGAAGAAATTTCGAACAAAGCGTTGCAGAATATGTAGGCATCGAGCCAAAATTTAATAGAGTGGAGACAATATTTTAATCATCCGAATTATATTTCCCAACGAAATTAATTACATATAATTTTATTTAACGATGATTTTCTACGGTATTCTGTTGGAATAATTAATCAATTTTCCCTTCCCCTTCTTGAAAAATATCCGATAATTGTTCTACTATTAACGATAGTAGCTTAAAGTGCTCTTATATTTTCTAGAACGATGATCTAAATAAATAAAATTTGTAACAGTTGTTTAAAACCCGTAACCAGAGACGGGTCAGTTCAGTCACACTTTATCAGACGTGACGTCTCTTAGACGGCAATTTTATTTTATCAAAAATTTTAGGTTTACCGACTACAAAATGAGATTATTTTAACTGTTAAATACCAACACGTTTGTTTATAGGAAAATATTTTTACGTCGTCGTCCTCGTCAGCACAATCGCAGGAATAATCCTCTTCGGCCCGTTTTAAAAAAGTTTCTTCGAAATCTGTGTCGATATACCTCACCCTTTTTGAAGGACCAGATAGATTGTTGTCACTCATATCGAAAACAAAATCACACTTACACAGACCTTACGTCTCACAGACACCAGCCAACATAAACACAGAAACAAACACGGACGGTTTATTACTGAATCCGTCGAAGGTTATAGCGTCGCATCCGCGTAGATTCTTAGGGAGGGGAGTACTTGAACAATTCAAGGGCAGAGGTGTCTCTCAGACGTGTCGTCTGTAGTTACGGGGTTTGAGTGAAAATATTTCTTCGAACTATAAAATGCTAGTATTTGTACTTCATTGGATACTAATTAGTTTATAAAAAAACATTGATTATTATAAAATGATATACAAACAAGTAAAAGGAATCACATCAAAAACTATGGCTACGTTCAAAGCTATCAGCAACTGGTAAAAAACTGTAAAAAAATCTTTCAAAAGACAAGACAGTTTCTCTATTATCGGTATACATAGTAAATTTATTAAAATTTCAGTCGGCGTATCGTTGTAGGGGGAATTAAAAATAGTATTTATGTATATATATTAACAGCGAATTTGTACAAAAAAAAATATCATATATAGGAGTTGCCAAGTGCCGAGTCATTGGTAAAACCGCGCTCAACAGTCAAACGTATAGTGGGGTAATCGACCTTAGAATAACTGTAAACATCTCTACAAAATATCCGATAATATTATGTACTATTTATATATAAAGTCAACATTTCCTATTATTTGAAGATAAAAACTTTTGTATCCAATGCGAATAACTATTCTTGTTATCCCACAAAAAGATCGTTATGCAGTCATATCTAGGTTTGCCTATGCAAAGTCCGCATGGTCGGACCACTCATGGTGTATTATTTCCTTCCCCTTCTCGAAAAAATATCATATAATTTTACAGGAAACTAATAATACTTTATAAATTGTATTCCACTTAAAGTTTTCCAAAAGGGGGAAGGGAATATACCATGAGTGGCTTTGCCTAGGCATAACTCGAAAAATATATAATTTGTATTCCACATGAAGTTTTCCAAAAAGGAGAAGGGAAAAGGGGAAAGGAATATACCTACCATGAGTGGTCCGGCAATGCGGACTTTGCCTAGGCATAACTCGAAAACCCGGGATTCGAAAAAATATATAGTTTGTATTCCACATGACGTTTTCCAAAAAGGGGAAGAGAATATACCATGAGTGGCTTTGCCTAGGCATAACTCGAAAAATATATAATTTGTATTCCACATGAAGTTTTCCAAATAGGAGAAGGGAAAAGGGGAAAGGAATATTCCTACCATGAGTGGTCTGGCAATGCGGACTTTGCCTAGGCATAACTCGAAAAAATATAAAGTTTGTATTCCACATAAACTTTTCCAAAAAGGGGAAGGGAATATACCATGAGTGGCGTTGCCTAGGCATAACTCGAAAACTTGGGACTCGAAAAAATCTATAATTTGTATTCCACATGAAGTTTTCCAAAAAGGAGAAGGGGAAAAGAATATACCTACCATGAGTGGTCCGGCAATGCGGACTTTGCCTAGACATAACTCGAAAACCCAGAACTCGAAAAATATATAGTTTGTATTCAACATGAAGTTTTCCAAAAAGGGGAAGGGAATATACCATGAGTGGCTTTGCCTAGGCATAACTCGAAAAAATCTATAATTTGTATTCCACATGAAGTTTTCCAAAAAGGAGAAGGGAATAGGGGAAAGGAATATACCTACCATGAGTGGCAAGACATTGCGGACTTTGCCTAGGTATGACTCGAAAACCCGGGACTCGAAAAAATATATAGTTTGTATTCCACATGAAGTTTTCCAAAAAGGGGAAGGGACTTTGCCTGGGCATAACTCGAAAACCCGGGACTCGAAAAATATATAATTTGTATTCCATATGAAGTTTTCCAAAAAGGAGAAGGGAAAAGGGGAAAGAAATATACCTACCATGAGTGGTCCGGCAATGCGGACTTTGCCTAGGCATAACGCGAAAACCCGGGACTCGAAAAAATATATAGTTTGTATTCCACATGAAGTTTTCCAAAAAGAGGAAGGGAATATACCATGAGTGGCTTTGCCTAGGCGTAACTCGAAAAAATCTATAATTTGTATTCCACATGAAGTTTTCCAAAAAGGAGAAGGGAAAAGGAATATACCTACCATGAGTGGTCCGGCAATGCGGACTTTGCCTAGATATAACTCAAAAACCCGGGACTCGAAAAAATATATAGTTTGTATTCCACATGAAGTTTTCCAAAAAGGGGAAGGGAATATACCATGAGTGGCTTTGCCTAGGCGTAACTCGAAAAAATCTAAAATTTGTATTCCACATGAAGTTTTCCAAAAAGGAGAAGGGAAAAGGAATATACCTACCATGAGTGGTCTGGCAATGCGGATTTTGCCTAGGCATAACTCGAAAACATCTATAATTTGTATTCCACATGAAGTTTTCCAAAAAGGAGAAGGGAAAAGAAATATACCTACCATGAGTGGTCCGGCAATGCGGACTTTGAATAGATATAACTCGAAAACCCGGGACTCGAAAAAATATATAATTTGTATACCATATGAAGTTTTCCAAAAAGGAGAAGGGAAAAGGGGGAAGAAATATACCTACCATGAGTGGTCCGGCAATACGGACTTTGCCTAGGCATAACTCGAAAACCCTGGACTCGTGAAAATATATAGTTTGTATTCCACATGAAAATACCAAAAAGGGGAAGGGAATATACCATGAGTGGCTTTGCCTGGGTATAACTCGAAAACCCGGGACTCGAAAAAATATATAATTTGTATTCCATATGAAGTTTTCCAAAAAGGAGAAGGGAATAGGGGAAAGGAATATACCTACCATGAGTGGCAAGACAGTGCGGACTTTGCCTAGACATAACTCGAAAACCCGGGACTCGAAAAAATATATAGTTTGTATTCAACATGAAGTTTTCCAAAAAGGGGAAGGGAATAGGGGAAAGGAATATACCTACCATGAGTGGCAAGACAGTGCGAACTTTGCCTAGACATAACTCGAAAACCCGGGACTCGAAAAAATATATAGTTTGTATTCCACATGAAGTTTTCCAAAAAGGGGAAGGGAATATACCATGAGTGGCGTTGCCTAGGCATAACTCGAAAACCTGGGACTCGAAAAAATCTATAATTTGTATTCCACATGAAGTTTTCCAAAAAAGAGAAGGGAAAAGGGGAAAGGAATATACCTACCATGAGTGGCCCGGCAATGCGGACTTTACCTAAGAAACCTAGGTATGACTCGAAAACCCGGGACTCGAAAAAATATATAGTTTGTATTCCACATGAAGTTTTCCAAAAAGTGGAAGGGAATATACCATGAGTGGCGTTGCCTAGGCATAACTCGAAAACCTGGGACTCGAAAAAATCTATAATTTGTATTCCATATGAAGTTTTCCAAAAAGGAGAAGGGAATAGGGGAAAGGAATATACCTACCATGAGTGGCAAGACAGTGCGGACTTTGCCTATGCAAACCTAGGTATGACTCGAAAACCCGGGACTCGAAACAATATATAGTTTGTATTCCACATGAAGTTTTCCAAAAAGTGGAAGGGAATATACCATGAGTGGCGTTGCCTAGGCATAACTCGAAAACCTGGGACTCGAAAAAATCTATAATTTGTATTCCACATGAAGTTTTCCAAAAAAGAGAAGGGAAAAGGGGAAAGGAATATACCTACCATGAGTGGCAAGACAGTGCGGACTTTGCCTATGCAAACCTAGGTATGACTCGAAAACCCGGGACTCGAAAAAATATATAGTTTGTATTCCACATGAAGTTTTCCAAAAAGTGGAAGGGAATATACCATGAGTGGCGTTGCCTAGGCATAACTCGAAAACCCGGGACTCGAAAAAATCTATAATTTGTATTCCATATGAAGTTTTCCAAAAAGTGGAAGGGAATATACCATGAGTGGCGTTGCCTAGACATAACTCGAAAACCTGGGACTCGAAAAAATCTATAATTTGTATTCCATATGAAGTTTTCCAAAAAGGAGAAGGGGAAAGGAATATACCTACCATGAGTGGCCCGGCAATGCGGACTTTACCTAAGCAAACCTAGGTATGACTCGAAAACCCGGGACTCGAAAAAATATATAGTTTGTATTCCACATGAAGTTTTCCAAAAAGTGGAAGGGAATATACCATGAGTGGCGTTGCCTAGGCATAACTCGAAAACCTGGGACTCGAAAAAATCTATAATTTGTATTCCACATGAAGTTTTCCAAAAAAGAGAAGGGAAAAGGGGAAAGGAATATACCTACCATGAGTGGCCCGGCAATGCGGACTTTACCTAAGCAAACCTAGGTATGACTCGAAAACCCGGGACCCGAAAAAATATATAGTTTGTATTCCACATGAAGTTTTCCAAAAAGTGGAAGGGAATATACCATGAGTGGCGTTGCCTAGGCATAACTCGAAAATCTGGGACTCGAAAAAATATATAGTTTGTATTCCACATATTTCCAAAAAGAGAAAGGGAATATACCATGAGTGGCTGTCTAGGCAAACCTAGGTATGACTGCGTAACTGTTTTTGCCGGTAACATATACACGAAAATTTTCAACTAAGACAAACTGTCTTCCTTAGAAAGGTAGTTTTCGTTTTCCTCCAAAACTTTTTCCATAATTTCCTCAATTTCACCTTCAACTTAAAGCTACTTTTCGCCTTACAACTCACATATATACTTTATGGTTTCCAAGAGATATAGCGCTAAAAAGTTGAAATGATTTTATTTTGCAGTTGATAAAAAAGTCATCAATTATTATGCGATGCATATTATAATATCGTATGACTAAATTTTCATGTCTGCGATAAGTAGGATAAAGACACATTATTCGACGTAACGCCAGTTTGTTTCAATCGATAAATCTCTTACGACGATAAGTTTATATAACACCGTACCACGTAACATAAAATTCGACTAAATACAGGGTTAAACATTAGGAAGATATTTTTTTCTACCATCCTGGGATTGTCTTATTGTTTTTTTTTTCAAATAATTTTATCGAATAAGAACTTTACAAATAAAAGTAGATCAATGTGAATGTTGGTTGGTTGGTTGGTAATACTCGTGTACTCAGCTTTACGTAACCTCTTTTATTACACCAGTTAGTCAGTGGTGTACCTACGTCATACTGGAATAAAAAAACTATCTACTTCCTTTTTCGATCTAGTTCTTTGCAACCACGTCGTTTTCAAGTTCAAGATCGTTGATTCGATTTTTTTTTTAGCGGAACTACGCTAAAGTGGTTATGTGTGAGTGCGTATAAGCTGGGAAAACGTTAAAAAACTGTTCAGAATAATATAATCGCTACGTTCATGATCTTAGTCAGATGGTAGCTATCTTGTATTGAAATTGTCATAAACCTAACACTGTGTATGTATTCATTGAGACCTAAAAGATCTATTGTTCCTCCTTACTTCTCCTTAGTTCCTCAGAGACTAGCAGCACCCTTAGTTCTATTTCCCGGAGGAATTATAGGATATCTACTGGCTTTATAAGACAGGTCGTAGTTTACTGTTGGAGGCATTATGTCAGAGGTCATTCCCAGAATACTAGCCTCCCTTTCCAGATATATATGGAGAGGAGGTCACCTAACCTAACCTTATTATATTTCGATTGGTGAACCCTACCAAACAAGAATGGTACACGATGTCCAACAGGTCTATTTGGCATCTCCGTTTAAGGTTATCTTGGATTTGACTAATGGAAATATATTAGAAATATTAGAAGCCATAAAAAATTATATGAAAACACGAAATATCGAATTTCGACCTTGATAGTTCATTTTTTTTTTTGGCTACTTCGGTAGCTGTTTGAAAATAATTTGGAACATACTAATGTCAACAGATGATATTTTCGGTACGTGTAATAAAAATTTACAACTTTATAATTCAAAATTTCCACGAATCCAATTGTAATTTCGACAAACATTTATAAAATAAATTATTCGAAAATAAATTTTAATTGAAAAGAAATAACGATTAATTTCAGATTCTAATCGATTCGTCGGGCAGTGTAAATAATTTTTTAATAAACAAACGATAATTAATTGCTTATCATTTTTTTGGAGGAGATCAACATTCTGAATAATAATTTTCGAAATATTTTTGTTGCAGTTTAAAGTGAAAAAAAAATAAAAATAAAAAACATCGTAGCGTAGGTCAGGTTCAGGTCCGACTAAAAATAAAAGTGAAAAAATATATTTACTAATCTTCTTGTTGAATCATTGACAGGCATGTGTCTGGGATTGTTTTTCGGTTTCGCGATCAATGCCAATACCACAGGACCGCATCCGTATGAATTTCCCAAATTCACGAACACTCATCAACAGAAGGATGTTGATTGATTGATTAGCTCGGCACCACCAGTCAGAGGCTTAGAGACTCGGCCCCTCAGCTTTTAGTGCTCTTGGTTATACTGTTTATGTGAAGAGACCAGTAGCCTTTATCAGGCTCAATAGTCTTTTCTTCTTGGAGAAATCCTCCCTTGTCTGTGTCTCCAGTACGTCTGATGTTTAGTTTGAATCCACGTGTAGCAGATTTTGATATTTAGGACCAGTGAATGCGGTTCCAGACCCTAGCTTTGCCCTTTGCTTTGACCCTTGTGCCTCGGGACCCATTTAAGAGTTACTCTATTATGGTTTGCCAGGATTAAAAGTTTTTGTACCAGACTAGATCTGATCTGGGGACATGCTAAAGATTCAAGTGCTGCCTGACTATCTAAGAGTATGAGGATCTATACCCCCTTTCACGTGTCGATAGCGTAGATTTCTGCCTGGAATACAGATGCAAACTTCCCCAAAGATGCACCTGGATCTGGCACCGTACACTCCAGCTCCTATTCCTTCATCAGTTTTGGATCCGTCTGTATACCACACCAACGTTCCTTCCTGACTGCATACTTCCAACCCATCTCAATTTAGCTGGATATGGTATGATTGGTTGTCTTGTCACTTCTCATGACAACATCTGTGATTCTGGAATGACTATGGGAGTTGGTTCCTTCGTGCCAATTCCCATTGCATTCATACGACGAGAGTCTTAGTTAGGTTGAAATCTTGTATTTAATCCAATCTAGGTAGATCTTTTTTTTAATACTCTAACGGTTCTTATACATTTTAGATCCCTCAGCATATAATTTAATCGTATTTAGCTAGGAATCTTCTCGTTTCCTCAAATTTTAATTCTGTTGAACACTGCCGTACCTACTGATGAAATTATTTGTGGACGTAGGCTAATTCCGACTCTGCAGGTTCAATTTTACAGATCATTCCCACCATTCATCTCTTGTTGTCGGGACATTCGTAGACGATTTACACACACAGACTCGCTTCAATGATAGAAAATAATATAGTTTATTTCAGTTTTATTAAAAAGAGTGTTCGAATTTATATTAAATAAGAAACATTATATCGAAAACTTGGGAAAAGATGGGAGTGAGAGAGAAAGATGGGACAGATAGAGAAATATGAGAGAAAGAGAGAGAGAGAGAGAGAGAGAGAGAGAGA
Source organism: Lochmaea crataegi (assembly GCA_947563755.1). Classification (NCBI taxonomy): domain Eukaryota; kingdom Metazoa; phylum Arthropoda; class Insecta; order Coleoptera; family Chrysomelidae; genus Lochmaea; species Lochmaea crataegi. The sequence continues at coordinate 52,769,564 of OX387426.1, read as the reverse complement.
GATGGGAGTGAGAGAAATGGGAAAGAGAAAGAAAGATGAGAGTGAGAAAAATGGGAAAGAGAAAGAAAAATGGGAGAGAGAGAAAGATGGGAGAGAAAGAGATAGGAAAGAGAGAGATGGAAAAGAGAGAGATGGGAGAGAGAAAAAAAGATGAGAGACAGGGATAGAGATGACAGAGACAGATATGGAAAAAAGAGAGAGAGATATGGGAGAGCGAGAGAGAAGGAAGAGAAACAGAGCGTACTGCGTATGAGTACAATCATTATTTTAAACTGTCAGAATCTAAGACGGATTCGGTAATGTTCGCGACCCTCGGAATTTTGGAACACATTTTTTTCTCATTAGAAAAATCCGCCATATTTTTTTTAAATTTCTAACAATTGACCTTTTTTCAAAATTTTCACAATTTTTGACAATTATTGACCATTTTTCAGAATTAATAACTATTTTTCAAAAATTTTGATAATTTTTGACAATTATTGACCATTTTACAAAATTTTAACAATTATGGACCATTTTTGATAATTATTAACTATTTTCGACAGTTTTTGACAATTATTGACCATTTTTCAAAACTATTGACCATTTCTGAAAGTTTTTGATAATTATTAACAATTTTAGACAATTATTGACTACTTTTAAAAAATTTTGACAATTATTGACCATTTTTGACTATTTTTGACAATTATTAACCATTTTACAAAATTTTAACAATTATGGACCATTTTTGACAATTATTAACTATTTTCGACAGTTTTTGAGAATTATTGACCATTTTTCAAAACTATTGACCATTTCTGACAGTTTTTGATAATTATTAACAATTTTAGACACTTATTGATCATTATTGACCATTTTTGATTATTTTTGACCATTTTTGACTATTTTTCAAAATTTTTGACAATTATTGACCATTTTACAAAATTTTAACAATTATGGACCATTTTTGACAATTATTAACTATTTTCGACAATTATTGACCATTTTTCAAAATTTTTGACCATTTTTCAAAACTATTGACCATTTCTGACAGTTTTTGATAATTATTACCAATTTTAGACAATTATTGACCATTTTTCAAAGTTTTTAACAATTATTGACCATTTTTCAAAATTTTCACAATTATTGAGAATTATTGACAATTTTTCAAAATTTTTACAATTATTGAAAATTTTTCAAAATTTTAACAATTGTGGACTATTTTTGACAGTTTTTGACAATTATTGACCATTTTTCAAAAATATTAACCATTTCTGAAAGTTTTCCATAATTATTAACAATTTTAGACAATTATTGACCATTTTTGACAATTATTGACCATTTTTCAAAGTTTTAACAATGATGGACCATTTTTGACAATTATTAACTATTTTCGACAGTTTTTGACAATTATTGACCATTTTTCAAAACTATTGACCATTTCTGAAAGTTTTTGATAATTATTAACAATTTTAGACAATTATTGACTACTTTTAAAATTATTGACCATTTTTGACTATTTTTGACAATTATTGACCATTTTACAAAATTTTAACAATTATGGACCATTTTTGACAATTATTAACTATTTTCGACAGTTTTTGAGAATTATTGACCATTTTTCAAAACTATTGACCATTTCTGACAGTTTTTGATAATTATTAACAATTTTAGACAATTATTGATCATTATTGACCATTTTTGATTATTTTTGACCATTTTTGACTATTTTTCAAACATTTTGACAATTATTGACCATTTTACAAAATTTTAACAATTATGGACCATTTTTGACAATTATTAACTATTTTCGACAATTATTGACCATTTTTCAAAATTTTTGACCATTTTTCAAAACTATTGACCATTTCTGACAGTTTTTGATAATTATTAACAATTTTAGACAATTATTGACCATTTTTCAAAATTTTTAACAATTATTGACCATTTTTGAAAGTTTTTAACAATTATTGACCATTTTTCAAAATTTTCACAATTATTGAGAATTATTGACAATTTTTCAAAATTTTTAACAATTATTGACCATTTTTGAAAGTTTTTAACAATTTTTGACCATTTTTCAAAATTTTAACAATTGTGGACCATTTTTGACAATTATTGACTATTTTTGACAGTTTTTGACAATTATTGACCATTTTTCAAAAATATTGACCATTTCTGAAAGTTTTTGATAATTATTAACAATTTTAGACAATTATTGACCATTTTTGACAATTATTGACCATTTTTCAAAGTTTTAACAATTATGGACCATTTTTGACAATTATTAACTATTTTCGACAATTTTTCAAAATTTTTGACCATTTTTCAAAACTATTGACCATTTCTGACAGTTTTTGATAATTATTAATAATTTTAGACAATTATTGACCATTTTACAAACTTTTAACAATTATGGACCATGTTTGATAATTATTAACTATTTTCGACAGTTTTTGGCAATGATTAACCATTTTTCAAAAATTTTGACCATTTTTCAAAACTATTGACCATTTCTGACAGTTTTTGATAATTATTAACAATTTTAGACAATTATTGACCATTTTTGATTATTTTTGACCATTTTCAAAATTTTTGACAATTATTGACCATTTTACAAAAATTTTAACAATTATGGACCATTTTTGACAATTATTAACTATTTTTGACAATTATTAACTATTTTCGACAATTATTGGCCATTTTTCAAAACTATTAACCATTTCTGACAGTTTGTGATAATTATTAACAATTTTAGACAATTATTGACCATTTTTCAAAATTTTTAACAATTATTGACCATTTCTGAAAGTTTTTAACAATTATTGACCATTTTTCAAAATTTTACAATTATTGAGAATTATTGACAATTTTTCAAAATTTTGACAATTATTGACAATGTTTGACCATTTTTCAAAATTTTAACAATTGTGGACCATTTTTGACAATTATTGACTATTTTTGACAGTTTTTGACCATTAGTGACCATTTCTGACAATTTTTGACAAAGTTGATACGTTGTTTTCAAAAAAAATATATTTATTTATGTATATTTTCAACATTTTGACAAAAATCGTACAATTATGTTACCGATTATAAAACTATCGAAAATTATCGATAATAATCGATAGTAAAAATAGCACTATCGATAAATATCGATAGTCGGGACTATCGATAGTTCTCCATTCCTAATTTCTACGGGATGGTGAATTTTTTTTTTCAATGGAAAAGTTCTAGTCAACGAACGTTTTTTTATAAAAAAGCCTCTCAGACATATCTTTGAGTCTCGGGTGAACGACGAAGTCTTCTGGAAAGTTTGGAGAGTTATTTTAAAGACTATTGATAAACCTTATGCCTATCAACCAGGCATATCTACGGATCTAGCGCTGGATGATCTAAACAGGCTTATCTCAAAGTCAATAGAAGACAAAGATATAGCGATGATGGCCACCTTCTTAGACATCGAGGGAGCATTTAATAATGTTACCACGAATTCATTGGTTAATGCAATGAATAGACGGAGGACATCCACAACAATATGCCGATGGATAAAGGCAAATCTGGAGGATAGGATAATAAGCTCCACTCTGGGGAAAGTCACCATCAAGGCAAGGACAGGAGGAGGATGTCCACATTGTCCACAAGGAGGAGTGCTATCACCTCTACCATGGGCAACCTTAGTAGACAGACGACCTCCTTATAGAATTGTCCACAGCAGATTTTTTTACTGTCTTGGATACGCAGATGACATCTCTATTGCAGTCAGAGGCAAGTTTGATGGTGTGATATCGGAAAGAATGCAAACAGCCCTAAATTGGTGTAAACAAAAGAGACTGACAGTCAATGCTCAGCAAACACAAATTATCAATTTCACGAAAAAGATGGCCTAAAGCCAATAGTGTTAGGAGGAGAGGTGATTCCATTTGCCAAAGACACAAAGTACCTAGGAGTACATTGTGATCAAAGGCTTCCATGGAACACTCACCTTCAGAAGAGCACACAGAAAGCTACCATTGCCTTTGACAGATGCAGAAGAATGTGTGGGAAAAACTGGGGACTTACCCCAAAAATAACCCAATGGCTATACACAAGGGTTGTTAGACCAATGATAGCCTATGGATCAGTAGTGTGGTGCAAGTGGGAGCTATAAGGCTATTGAGTAGCACACAAAGTCTTGCTTGCCTGAGTAATTCGGGAGCCATAAAAACTTCTCCCAAAACTTCTCCCACAAGTGCGATGGAAGTCTTGTTGAATCTGCCTCCACTACAAATTTTTGTCTCGCCTTTGATAACTGCCTTTCCAAATTACTTCAGTTTGTCCACAAGCATCATGACGATATCGTGTTTTGGCCAGACCTAGCAACATGCCATTACTCAAGAGATACCCAAAACTGGCTTCGACAACACCAAAAAAAACGATAAACCTCCAAACTTGCCGCAGGTTCGCTCTATAGAGGATTTTTGGGCTTTACTATCTAGGAAGGTTTATCATGGAGGCTGGGAAGCCCCAAGATGAAGAACAATTAAGACGGCGAATTTACGAAAAACTGAGAGAAATCAATCTGAATTCCGTCCAGGTCCTCATGAGAGACACTCGAAGAAATTTGCGTTCCGGTAGAACAGAATGGGTCCTTCCACATAATTCGATAGTATAGTTTAGTTAAGTATTGAGTTGTAATAGAATAAGGACGATCCAATAAGGAAAATATCTGATTGGAAGCCTGCAGAGCCCAGACCCAGGAGATGTCCCAAACTTAGATGGGAAGATCTAGTGATTGATGACCTGAAGAAAATAGGAATCCGTGACTGGGGTAGATGAGGTAGAAGAATAGAGGATAGGAAGGAATGAAAAAAAAACTACAAAGATGGCGAACTCACACCGCATGCTATAGTAAGGAGAAGATAGATCCTCCGTACAAAAGGGATCAAAAGAGCTCACAAAGATCGGCCTATACTCCGACAACAGGAGTGCTGGCCTATATTAACTTTTCAAAGATTAACAAAATGGAATGGAATCCCAGAACCATTACTAGTCTTGGAAATAATGACATTCGATGGTATAAAGACGGCTCAAAAGCAATAGAAGGGACTGGGATAGAAGGCCAGAAACCAAACACACCGAAAGCTTGGGAAAAAATCTTTCTAGTGGAAATTCACGCCATAGGAAAAGTGTGCCCAGTTCAAGAATGATAAAATGTGCAGGGTTCTAACTATGGAACGCCTCAACTATCTACGAAAGGGCTTTGCACGATTTTTATAGATTTTGGGAAGCAAGGTTCTTGTGATGCAACAACCTTGACTGTTCAATTCTTCTTATCTTTGTGGTAACCCTAAATATTGGCAGGTTTTGTTTTATAAACGATGTGTTTCATGTGATCCTACTGGAAATAGTCTTAGGGATTCATGTCGGGTGATCGCGAGGACCATTCGATTAAACCATGCTTTCCAATCCATCTTCGGGGAAACACATCATTTAGGTATTGCCTCACCACACGCGCATAGTGAGGTGGAGTACCATGTTGTTGTAGCCAAATACTCGTTTGGGATATTGTTTCGAATAATGAAATTCCTACATTGAAATGTAATTGAAAATAATTACTTGGATTTAGAAATAACCGAGCTAACTCGCGTATAATACTATTTTCCAATAAATCTAAATACGCCGGACTATTTAGGTTTCCCTCAATGAAAAAGAGACTAATTATTCCAGCTCATACATTCAGTTTTTGTGGATATTGGGCGTGGGATTCACGCATCCAACGAGTATTGTTACGTAACCGGTATCTACAATTATGCCGATTTACGTTTCCATTAATAAAAAAAAGTGAGACCTTGTTATGATATTTCTATTAGGATGTAAAGATTATTCAAATTAAACGAGTTTATTCAATCATAGCCATCTAAATGTTTTATGTTAACTTCGTTCGGCGAAGATAATGTAAATGTAGCATTTGGGTATAGGGAACATTACATGAAAAATATTCAGTATTTTTTAAGGATTTCAAAAGGCAAAAAATATACAGAGTGATCCATTTGAAATAACAAAGTATTATTTTTCCGGAAACGACAATATGAATACCACCAAAATATCGGCCATATCACAAGATTCGTGCACATACCGAGCAAGTGGTGGACTGGTTACGCTCTCAGCTTGCATTCGGAAGGACCGGGGTTCAAATCCCTGCTATAAGTTTTTTCAGAGGTTTTCTCGTAGCAGTCAGTACCCACCTCTCACGTACCTACCACCGTTCCCGCCACTCCCATCCCCTGAACCAAACAATCCTTATTCCTTCTAATGTTGGCCGAAGAGGCTCCGTAAAGCCTATAGCGGCCCGATCCCCTCGAAAGGGGGGAGAATGAAAAACTATCCTTCCTTTTTTTTCGTGCACACCAAAATCCATAAAAATCGTGCAATCAGTTGTAACACAATTTTTTTTTCTCACCCTGTTATTCTTGAAATAGTTTTCGTTTCAAGTAAAATAAATTAAATCATGGGTATACCCTAATATTTCAGAAATGCATTTCTCGACAAAACAACCAATTGCCTGAAACAGATAAGTAAAGTATCATAATGTCACGTCGGCGATAACGTCTTCGAGGCCACGAAAGGGGAAAGAAAGTTTTAAGAACGATTTGAGTTTTAGTTTCTAGAAAATAACTAAAGTGTTCACTTGAGTCAAATAAATCTATTAAAATATAGTGTGTATTGTGGTGCATATCAGGAGTTAAATAGGTGAGTCTATCTCACAGAGTAATTCAGTTTTGCCTGTTATTTGATATTTGAATTTAAAAGATATTTTATCACATAGAGTATATATATTTGCTAATGATTTTTAATAATAACTTTGTTTAAAGTTCTTTAATATTCAACGTTATTAAGAACATTAATTTGTTGTTGCATTTCCTATTCATCCAATCCGACTGTACTGTGGAGAGTTTGTGCCACTTGCAGTTTAACTCACATACCTATACTGTACTGTGGAGAGTTTGCGCCACTTGCGGTTTGTCCATTGCTGATTCAGGGTGACTTCTCACGTCACCTATATCTCCTTCCACCCCCCTGTATTGTGGAGAGCTTGAGCCACTTGCAGTGTAACCTTATTTTGCTGTACTGTGGAGAGTTTGTGCCACTTGCAGTGTATTATTATTTTGCTGTACTGTGGAGAGTTTGTGCCACTTGCAGTGTATTATTATTTTGCTGTACTGTGGAGAGTTTGTGCCACTTGCAGTGTATTATTATTTTGCTCTACTGTGGAGAGTTTGTGCCACTTGCAGTGTATTATTATTTTGCTCTACTGTGGAGAGTTTGTGCCACTTGCAGTGTATTATTATTTTGCTGTACTGTGGAGAGTTTGTGCCACTTGCAGTTTAACTCACATACCTATACTGTACTGTGGAGAGTTTGCGCCACTTGCGGTTTGTCCATTCCTGATACAGGATGACTTCTCACGTCACCTATATCTCCTTCCACCCCCCTGTATTGTGGAGAGCTTGAGCCATTTGCAGTGTAACCTTATTTTGCTGTACTGTGGAGAGTTTGTGCCACTTGCAGTGTATTATTATTTTGCTGTACTGTGGAGAGTTTGTGCCACTTGCAGTTTAACTCACATACCTATACTGTACTGTGGAGAGTTTGCGCCACGTGCGGTTTGTCCATTCCTGATACAGGATGACTTCTCACGTCACCTATATCTCCTTCCACCCCCCTGTATTGTGGAGAGCTTGAGCCACTTGCAGTGTAACCTTATTTTGCTGTACTGTGGAGAGTTTGTGCCACTTGCGGTTTGTCCAATCCTGATACAGGGTGACTTCTCACGTCACCCATATCTCCTTCCACCCCCCTGTATTGTGGAGAGTTTGTGCCACTTGCAGTGTAACCTTATTTTGCTGTACTGTGGAGAGTTTGTGCCACTTGCAGTGTATTATTATTTTGCTGTACTGTGGAGAGTTTGTGCCACATGCAGTGTATTATTATTTTGCTGAACTGTGGAGAGTTTGTGCCACTTGCAGTGTATTATTATTTTGCTGTACTGTGGAGAGTTTGTGCCACTTGCAGTTTAACTCACATACCTATACTGTACTGTGGAGAGTTTGCGCCACTTGCGGTTTGTCCATTCCTGATTCAGGGTGACTTCTCACGTCACCTATATCTCCTTCCACCCCCCTGTATTGTGGAGAGCTTGAGCCACTTGCAGTGTAACCTTATTTAGCTGTACTGTGGAGAGTTTGTGCCACTTGCAGTGTATTATTATTTTTCTGTACTGTGGAGAGTTTGTGCCACTTGCAGTGTATTATTATTTTGCTGTACTGTGGAGAGTTTGTGCCACTTGCAGTTTAACTCACATACCTATACTGTACTGTGGAGAGTTTGCGCCACTTGCGGTTTGTCCATTCCTGATACAGGGTGACTTCTCACGTCACCCATATCTCCTTCCACCCCCCTGTATTGTGGAGAGCTTGAGCCACTTGCAGTGTAACCTTATTTAGCTGTACTGTGGAGAGTTTGTGCCACTTGCAGTGTATTATTATTTTGCTGTACTGTGGAGAGTTTGCGCCACTTACAGTAGTTATAATATTGTTTGTGGAGAGTTTGTGCCACATATTCCTTACATGCACTGGGGAGAGTTTGCGCCCCTTGCACCTTTCCTAATAACCCTAAATATTTACTATTAGGCATTTATTTTTGATCAAGTGAAGTTTTAACTTTACTTTAGTACTGATATGCATAATCACAGTTCAAACACATAAGATGTACCTTGTATATTATTAATACTAATCGTTAGTCAAATAATTAATCATTATTTATGGCAAACTGAATACTCAGATTTTTTTTTCTATCTAATTCCAGGTCCGTCATCTCGGTTGTTCAACCTACTTGGACCAGGTCCATAGTGACTGTTCAATTAAATCCAGGCATCACGTCCAGTGTCTTGTAAATGGTTATTTTCAACATTTAGATTTGTTTTATCATCTATATTATAAACAATTGAATGTAAGTACACAGTAAGCAATTAAAAGTTAAATTCTAATTAAATATATCAATCTTTACAAATCACTCATTCTCCTCAAGTCAAGTCTTTCCCTCCTTACACAGTTTCCGAGATAATTGAGGCGTTCCATATTTGAAACTCACTCTGTATATAACCCCCTATTTATTTAGAATAAAATAATAATCATTAAATTTGTATCTAATAATTATTTGCTTTTTTTTCAATGTATACTTTACAAACAAACAAATAACAACATTATTTCCTTTTTTGGATTTGAGTAATAAAATAATAATAATAATCAATTGTTAGTTGCATGTAGAGAAACAGAAACTTGGTTAAACTTTAAAAGTACGAAAACGAAAACAAGAGTGTAATGTGTAAGTAAGCCCGATGATATTGTGAAACGAGCACAAGGATTTATTTGAAAGTGTGCGGATTAAAATTTTCATAATTCACCACTATTATTCAATACACACTCAGTAATTATTATTTTATGCAATGTATTTCATTAAATGTTTCTTTTTCTATAAATAAATTCGCCTTTTGTTTTTTTTTGTTTATTTTGCAAAACAATTCTATTATATTTCTAAGTAGATTGGAAAATTTGCTATTGACACAATAAATATGAAGTTTCGTAGTGCGACATTGAGGAATCTTTTGTTTGGATTTTTATTTTCGGTGGATAAAATTAAACGCGACAAGGAGACCTATAAAATTTCCAGACCGGAAAATTGTAGGCGTCGCTATTATGTTTTGAAGACAGCCGCTGGAATTAACGTGTAGATTAAAATAATAATAATATACAGGGTGTCAATTTTAAAGGTTACGATGAGCTGTACCTGTGATCGAAAAGAGATTCCAAAAGCGTTTCTAGGGTAGAGAGAGGGAACTAAAATAACATGAGAGAGAACGCACCTCCATCAACCCCTATGCACCTCCCCATTAAGCAGTTAGTGACTGGTTAGACAATAATTATTCAAATAGATGGATTGGAAGGAGAGGTCCCATTGAGTGGCCACCTAGGTCACCAGACTTACCGCCACCTGATATTTTTTTCTGTGTGGTCACCATAAGTCGGTTGTTTATAAAACTAAACATTTACCAAATTATTTAACACTTTTTCATTTGGTTGTCAAATAAATTTTTCTGCTTTATTGTTACACCCTGTATAATTATTATGACTCAGATCGTTGTAAAGCATTTTCTACGGGCTTTCTAACGACGTATCACAAGTGTAGGGGGTTGCCATTTAAATTTTTGTAGGTGGGGCATAGGGGGTGCTTTCTCTCCCATGTCATTTTAGTTCCCCCTCTCTACCCTAGAAACGGTTTTGAATTTTTTTTCGTTCACGGGGTACAGCCCATTGTAAGTTTTAAAATTGACACCCAGTATAATAGATAATAATAAATAGGAGTCCTTTTTATTAAAAAAAATCGATTGTTTATTAGACAAAAAAGCAATTCTAAAACAATAGCTCGATTTTATTTAATAAAAACGACAAAGATAGCGAATATTCAACGGGTTACGTAAGAAATAATTCGAAAAACAATATTTTATTTTATTATATATATATATATATATATATATATATATATATATATATATATATAAAAAGTACAACATACATAGGTATAATTTAGAATCTTGTTGTTTGCATTATATCAATGTAATTTACATTAATATTCAATAGTCGAACGTATAACGTTATTTATGATCAACATATTATATAACGAACACTAACTATATTATCGTCTAAGGACAAATCAATAAACGGTAGAGTAGAGTGTGTTGTTTTAATATAGAACAAAAGTTTTTTTACATAAAATAGTTTGAAATTTTCTATTCGAAACCCCTTTGTCCCCTTTTCTCTTTTCTCTACATCCACATACCTTCCTCGGCCTTATTTGCTCTTTTCCGTTTTTAGGCTTTGCAATTCACACTTCTTTTGTATAATGAAATTTTTACCTAGTCATTGGTGACAGTGACCGTTCAACTAAGAAGAAACAACTACTTTCCGGGCTATATATACGTTGAACTACACTTCTATGTCAAGTCTACAAGATTTAACCAACCATTATTCTGGTTTGCAATTAGAAAAACTTGTTGTCAAATTTTTCTAGTTTTGGTTTGCGGTTGGAGGTGAAGATGTCGCTACTGTCACAACTTCAACATTTCCGTTACTAGGAGACATGTATTGATTGTGATTTTAGTGTTTGACTTAGAAGTGTATAATTCAATGTCTTTCGGGGAGTAGTTGTTGCTTCTTAAGTTAAACGGACACTGTTTTTTGAAAATTATTTTTCAATTTGTAGAGCAGTATTCAATTTATTTAAATAGTTACATAATCTCCAAGGTGCTTTTTTTTGTTAAAATATATGCAAAATATTATGGTGACCGTTTTGTTGGCGGTCACTTTTTCGAATGTGTTTTTAAAAGAAATTAATTCCATTAGTTATAAGGTCAAATAATATATATTGTGAGCTATTATAAAATTATAATATCTCCTCTACCTTATTATTGTTGCGTAATTTTAATTATAGCTGACTAATTTTTTTTTGTCCTCTATCGTTGTTTTCGTTAACCGAAAAATTATCATATTGAAGGTTAATCTACTAACGAATATTCTCAAAAGCGTGTTACAATCATGATCTAAAAAAAACAAAGGATACACCGAATATCTCTAACAAAACATGGTTGTTAAAAAAAAATTTTGGTAATTTCGATATATTTTTTTCTAAATACCCTCACTTTGGGTACGCCTTTTATACATGCCGTCACTTTTGATACATTTTTTCTACGTACCCTCGCTTCCTATACATTTTGTCTACTTGCGGTTCACTATCCAAGTTGGTAGTTACCCCTTTAACATGAGTTCGATAAGGAACAGTGTCGTTTGGCCTCCGGGATCATTGCCATGTACTGGTGGTCGACTACTCCGGAGTTGTCCAGCGGGAACCACGTGGAGGTAGACACTTTCTTTCCATCATCACAGATATCATGCACCACCCGGCCGAAGCCAATTGATGTTTATAGGCAAAGTCCTTCATTTTCAAGAAGGCTCGGCTGCTTCACCAGAGTTGTCTCATTATTGCTGGAATTGCTCTCATGTACTAGCCCAAAGATGCATGACAATGGACTAACGATCGTTAGAGGACTAGATGCCCCTCCAGCACTCAGTATCCGTTATTACAATACGTGTTTCGCTATGCATTAGTCGAGAACAAATGCCCCTGCGGGTCATCCTTAAGCGCCGCAGTCGCTTAAGAGAGTTGCTTTCGATACATTCTTTCCACATACCCTTGCTTTCTATACATTCTTTCCACAAACCCTTGGTTTCGATACATTCTTTCAACATTCCCTTGAATTCGATACATTCTTTCCACATACCCTTGCTTTTTGATACATTCTTTCCACATACCCTTGCTTTCGATACATTTTTTCCACAAACCCTTGCTTTCGATACATTTTTTTCACAAACCTTTGCTTTCGATACATTTTTTTCACAAACCCTTGCTTTCGATACATTTTTTCTACATACCCTTGCTTTCTATACATTCTTTCCACAAACCCTTGGTTTCGATACATTCTTTCAACATTCCCTTGAATTCGATACATTCTTTCCACATACCCTTGCTTTTTGATACATTCTTTCCACATACCCTTGCTTTCGATACATTTTTTCCACAAACCCTTGCTTTCGATACATTTTTTTCACAAACCTTTGCTTTCGATACATTTTTTTCACAAACCCTTGCTTTCGATACATTTTTTCCACAAACCCTTGCTTTCGATACATTTTTTTCACAAACCCTTGCTTTCGATACATTTTTTCTACATACCCTTGCTTTCTATACATTCTTTCCACAAACCCTTGGTTTCGATACATTTTTTCCACATTCCCTTGAATTCGATACATTCTTTCCACATACCCTTGCTTTTGATATATTCATTCCACAAACCCTTGCTTTCGATACATTTTTTTCACAAACCTTTGCTTTCGATACATTTTTTTCACAAACCCTTGCTTTCGATACATTTTTTTCACAAACCTTTGCTTTCGATACATTTTTTTCACAAACCCTTGCTTTCTATACATTCTTTCCACATACCCTTGCTTTTAATACATTCATTCCACAAACCCTTGCTTTTTATAAATTATTTCTATAAATTTTGATACATTCATTCCACAAACCCTTGCTTTTGATACATTCATTCCACAAACCCTTGCTTTCGATACATTTTTTTCACAAACCTTTGCTTTCGATACATTTTTTTCACAAACCCTTGCTTTCGATACATTTTTTCTACATACCCTTGCTTTCGATACATTTTTTTTCACAAACCCTTTCTTTCGATACATTTTTTCTACATACCCTTGCTATCTATAAATTCTTCCCACAAACCCTTGCTTTTGATACATTCATTCCACAAACCCTTGCTTTCTATACATTATTTCCACAAACCCTTGGTTTCGATACATTCTTTCCACATACCCTTGCTTTCGATACATTCTTTCCACAAACCCTTGCTTTCTATACATTCTTTCCAATACCTTTGCTTTCGATACATTCTTTCCACAAACCCTTGCTTTTTATAAATTCTTTCCACAAACCCTTGCTTTCTATAAATTTTTTCCACAAACCCTAGCTTTTCTATACATTCTTTCCACAAACCCTTGCTTTTGATACATTTTTTCTAAATACCCTTGCTTTCGATACATTTTTTCTACATATCCCTGCTTTCTATGCATTCTCTCCACAAACCCTTGCTTTCTATACATTCTTTCCACAAACCCTTGGTTTCGATACATTATTTCCACATACCCTTGCTTTCTATACATTCTTTCCACAAACCCTTGGTTTCGATACTTTCTTTCCACATACCCTTGCTTTCGATACATTCTTTCCACAAACCCTTGCTTTCTATACATTCTTTCCACATACCCTTGCTTTCGATACATTCTTTCCACAAACCCTTGCTTTCTATACATTCTTTCCACATACCCTTGCTTTTGATACATTCTTTCCAAATACCCTTGCTTTCGATACATTCTTTCCACAAACCCTTGCTTTCTATACATTCTTTCCACATACCCTTGCTTTTGATACATTCTTTCCACAAACCCTTGCTTTCTATACATTCTTTCCACATACCCTTGCTTTCGATACATTCTTTCCACAAACCCTTGCTTTCTATACATTCTTTCCACATACCCTTGCTTTTGATACATTCATTCCACAAACCCTTGCTTTCTATACATTCTTTCCAATACCTTTGCTTTCGATACATTCTTTCGACAAACCCTTGCTTTTTATAAATTCTTTCCACAAACCCTTGCTTTCTATAAATTCTTTCCACAAACCCTTGCTTTTGATACATTCATTCCACAAACCCTTGCTTTTGATACATTTTTTCTAAATACCCTTGCTTTCGATACATTTTTTCTACTTTTTTCTACATACCCTTGCTTTCGATACATTTTTTCTACATACCCCTGCTTTCTATACATTCTCTCCACAAACCCTTGCTTTCGATACATTTTTTTCACAAACCCTTGCTTTCTATTCATTAATTCCACAAACCCTTGCTTTCGATACATTTTTTCTACATACCCTTGCTTTCTATACATTCTTTCCACAAACCCTTGCATTCGATATATTTTTTCCATAAACTCTAGCTTTCAATACATTCTTTCCACATACCCTCACTTTGGGTACGCCTTTTATACATGTCCTCACTTTTGATACAGTTTTTATACATACCCTCGCTTTCTACAATTTTTTTACATACCCTCGCTTTCCATGCAGTTTTTAATAATTACAAGACACCCTCTCTCTTGATTCACTACTTCTACCCTCCTGTTAAGACACCTGTCAATTGTCTTATCCCTACTGGATGTTTCCAATTGTCCGATTTTCAAATTCTTATAAGTTTTTTGTTTGGTCAAAACTTGATGGTCTTTCGGGTCGGAATATAGAACATTTTCGAAATTGATTGAATTTTCATTGTAGCAATCACCTACAATATAATTTTGAAAATGTAAGTATTATATAACAGAATATAACTCATAACCCATCTCTATGGATCGTTTTTACTGTTACTCGGGTTGTATAACAAAAAGGTTTATATAAAATTCACCTGGCTCGCGCGAACACCAAAAATGTACATAACAAATCAATTATAGGTTATGTAATCGTTAAACTCCATACGCTTATTACATGAATTTAGGTAAAAAATTATTAGTTATTCACCCTGTATACTTGCGACGTACAATAAAGTACAAAAAATAAACAATGTTTTACGTATTTTTGGAAAAGTCAAAATTAAAATAAACTTACTTTGTTTCTCGTCAAAATATTATTAATAAAACCAGAAAAAATAATTTCATATTTTAAGAAAAGTTACACGTTTAAGTCATAAATTATTTATTTTGATGTGGAATATAAAGTAAGTACCGCTACTGATTTTTAGTGCTGCAATATTTAACATATTATATGGCCGCTCTCCGAGCTTGTCGGTCCTAGGATTAAATAGAGCATACCAACGTCTTTTATTATTGCATATAGTACTTAAAAATCGAGTATGACCCCAATCGAAATATTTTCAACTGTCTGACTAAAGCGGCGAAACAATGGACGGCGACGGTTTCTTTTGTATTGTTACCGTTTAAACTTCTCGACAATCGAAATTAACGATGTCAGATGCATAAAATTTGATCCTACCTACCACACATAAATGTAAATCTTTATTTAATGGTAAAGCGACAAGGTATAAAAGCAACTACTTGGGTTGTATTTAAATAGCCAAATTACTTTCTTTCATGTTGAATGTGTGTCCATTTATCTGACAAAAGGGAAACTACCAATCTTTTATCCCTTTTATCCATGGAGACTAGATAAGGAGATCGAATTCATACGGGAAAATTGAAAAAATCTGTCCTCAAAATCATCTATCTAACAAGCGCCATCGCGCATTGTAGCTTTTGCACCAGTTTAAAACTTTAGGGCCGTTCGGCAATTAACTCCGAAATGGAGTGGAGCAGAAGCAGATTTCTCGTAGAGTAAATGGACCATTTGTTACTGTAGTAACTTTGGTTGCCTGGGTTGTGACCAAGTAAAATAAGAAAAAGAAGAAGAGGACTTGTTGTCATTCATTTGACTATTAAGGTCTATGGTTAAGATGTATCGTTGCTTGTATTGTAGATATGTTGAATAAAAGTGCACAAGTGCACAGTATAGGCCGTTATTACAGTTACCGAAATCTCAAACTGTCAAACGAGGGACATCTATCAAATGTCAAATTCAAACAAATGTCATTCGGCGTAATATTTTTGTGGTTATGTTTTAGTATTTTGTTAATCGAAATGCGCATATTCACTCCTAAAACCCTACTCGACGAGGTGGTACAATTGGAGCAACTCTTTTCACACCACTCCACAGTAAACGAACGACTTTTAAGACTGCTCCTCTTACTCGATCTGTAATAACCGAACGGTTTAAAGAAGGGAGTGTAGTGTTCGGAGTGGATGGAGTAGCATTGTCGAACGGTCCTTGTAACGACAATAACCTTACTTTTTATATTTGACAGAAGGCAAATAGTAAACATTCCACTTGTGAATAATAAAAACTAGAAAATTGAAATTGTTAAAAATTTATAATGGGCAGCAGTACGTTGTTGAAATTTATTGCAATAGTGGTTGGTAGTACATAATCAGATATATTCAAAGATAAATAAAGTAGGGAAGGAAATATTTATTATGATAGACTTAAATTATAAACCTTACTTGTGAGAAGTCTAGAAAAAGAACAATTGCAGACAAAATACTTTACTTTTGCTGATGACATTATTCTGATCTATGCAAGTACAATTTAAGAGAACAGCAAGAAAAAAAGTAAACAAAAATTTGTAGAAAAACCAGAGATGGTGGATAAGGAATAAGCTGTAGTACTAATTTGAAAAAATTACCGGTATTTTCTTTATACAAAAAAATATGAATTCAGTTGATAGGAAATGAAAATATAAATAAGGTGAGCATATAAATTGAAACAAATATATACATCAAATAGAAAAAATTTATGTTTGCCATTTATTGGTACGCTTTACCAATGTAGGGATAGATATTGAAACTAATCGGTGACACTTATTTCTTACTGATCTTCAGCTACCTAATTCCAGTGTGGGGCACTTGAGGGATAACATTCGTAGATAAAACACAGAGGATTCAAAATAGTATAGTGAATGTTTTTTGTGCAAGTTCAGTTTCCGAACGTCCACAGATATATATTTTCTGTACTTATGTATTTTACTAATTGTGACTTTCCACTGTGTTTGTTTCATTAGGAAATAAACTTCTGTAAATTGAAATTTTTGTATTGTTAAAATAAGGTATTTAAAAAAATGATTTTCTTGTATCATAAGTTTTAAGGCTTTGAGCTTCATCCTACACATGTTAAACCATTTCACTACTCTGTTATAAGTTTTTGTAGCTCATTTACTGTTATTTTGAGATTATTATGACTGATCAAAGCGATTGTCATCTAGATACTGCAATATTTATGTTTGCAAATGTAAATGTTCTGTTGCTAAATGAATACAGATAGATTGTAGAGCAAATAGGACAGCGAGGAGCACTGGAGAAGTCCTTAAATGTTTGGCATAAAACTGTAATTCACTTTTACTTGTGGTGTTCTATCACTAAGGTAGTTTTCAAGATTAATAGCAAGGATTTAGAACACATCATTTCATATAGTTTGTTGAACATACCACAGTTCCGAACACCATCAAACGCTTTAGTAACGCCTAGAAAAATAGTAACACGTAGACTGGAGGTTTGTATATTTGATGTCAGTTTCGATAGTTGAGCATTTTCTCTAAAACCAATTTGGTATCAAGATATATAATGTATTTTCTGATATCCGTCAGTTCAATTTTTTTTGCCAGAATAGACAAAATTTACTCGTAATCCTATGAAGCCTATTGGTAAATTGAACGGTAAATATGAAGTATCCTAACTACCTTATTTTAACTTTAACTTATTGTACCTAAGCTAGATAAGTATAACAGGCCATAGGATAGGTAGGTATCAAGTTAGAGACAAAATACTATACAATGTTTAATGATCGAAGGATTGTACCCACTTCATATTTAGGTGAAAAAAGTTACATAGTGTGTAGTAAATTACTACTTATGTATATTAAATATTTTCATAAATTCTTGTAAAGGCTTGACCAGTACGGAAGCAATCATCTTTTCGTTCATTTCATGGAAAATAACCTAAAATATTAGATATTATTAATTCTGTAATTGTTTTATTACTTCTCATTAATAGGACCAAATTTGTGTGTTATTAGAACTTATGACTACTGGCTATTTATCTATACATACCTTCTATGTTTTCACACTGTATTTCTTCTAGTTGCAAAATATGATGCTTCAATTATTCGAAGGCCATTTAATATGGTACATTTCTTCCAAGCATTTCAAGTGACTTTTTCTTTTTTTCTCCGTTTTTTCATATTTTAGTGTAGCTAATAGTTTACTATCTAGGAAGTCAGATAGTGAAAAACTTTATACATAATGTAAAGATAATATCCCTTTATTCATCATCAATTTATTTTTTATAATTGGACAATCCAACTTGTGAACTAGGTTCTAGAATATACTTACTTGCACGTGGGGTGTCTTCTTTATTCTTCAAATTTCTCTTTTAAAGACTTATACTTATTCTAACTGTGCTGGATCTTTGAGTGAGTTATAAAATTTCATACAGAACAGAAGACATGATAGTAGAGGTTCGTATTTTTCATCACGTAAAAACATTTGGCTAATTATTTTACCACAATTTTCGATATTTTTGAAAACGAGGACAAAAAACGGATTTCTTATTCACAATATTTTCATCATGTCCAGAAATTGGAATACATAGAGTTCGATATCCTGGTATAGTCTCCATACTTTTATCATTCGACTAGTAGGTGTAGCTACTATTTCGATACATTTCGATACAATTCTAAATAATTACAGAATATCCTCGCTTTCGATACAATTTTTCTACATACACTCGCTTTCCATGCAATTTCAATGTTTTTCTAAGTTGATAAAAAGAAGTTGTTATGTCTAAAGTCTTTGATATTCGATAATTAACCTTTGTTATTTGTTATTTATCTTATATTTATGAAATGTTTTTAAATAATCGAGCAGTTAGATTCGCTTCACAGCTCTATCTTAACAACCTTATTAATTATTATTAAACTTGAATAATTAACACCGTGAGAGTAATTTTAAAATTATTAACATATTTATTCCATATTCCTTCCATCTTCTATTTATACGTTTAAGTGCCGCCACTGATGTACACAATTTTCAAAATAAGTTATATAAACGTCTGCGAAGAAATGTTACGTGTATATTATTTGAGATGAGAATGAATTAAAAAAAAATGTAGGTATCTGTTATAGTTTTATAAAATTATATAAGTCGGATCGATGTATTCAACATGTATCAATAATAAATTATATAAACATAAATGTACCTACTCTTATTTCGTCTTAAATAGTCTTTGTACTACTACAACAAAAGATAATGTAAGTTTATGTAAGCGAAACTTGTCGAAACAACGGTTATCGAACTCACCGGATCTAGATACGTTTGAACAAATATTTGAATTTCGTTAATTTTAAAAATTCGCTCAATTTGCAGTCCAAACATATTTATTTTTATCAATTTCCCAACAACTTCCTCTTAGATTTAAAACAACGAAATTATGGACTTTTTATTTGGTCAAAGCGGCAAAATATTTTAAGGTCGGATCACACGTAACCGCACCGTGCCCGATCAGAGTGTTTTGGAAGAAAAACGTCATGTTAAAGTGATAGGGTGATGTCTGCACTAATGTTATTACATAATATTGTTCCATACTTCCACCGCAACACTCGGATCGAATAAGGTGCGTTTATGTGTGACCCAGCCTTTACTGGTTCAATCTATCAAATTCTGAACGTCAAATTAACGCCAATCGTTACAAATTCTCTAAATGCCATATTTTAGGAGATATTGGCGGGAAACCAATTTTTGGAACTTTAGATTCCCCAAAATTTCTGGATGTTCAATTACTGGTCAAACCCTACCCTTCGCGCAAATTCATGGACCGGCAGGATTTTTGTTCACTTTGCCTACTTTTCATCCTTCATTTACTGGACCATTTTAGAGTTGTTCGTTAAAAATTGAATAAAAGTGCGACAACATTATCGCGTAAGTATGTCGTTTTCATTGAATATTTATGTAGTTTGAAAATCACTTATTGCATTTAAAAATATATATATACAGGGTGCAATATTTAATACGAATCCCTAAATTAATTTTTCCAAAGCCGGTCCTGGAATATCTAAGTTTAGCTAATACCAGTCGAATGCTTGATAGTAGTGTACTGTATCATGAAAAAATTAGAAAAATCAAATAGTGTAAGCACTATAACCAATTAAAATTTATGGTCAATTTCACAAATCAACCGGCAAATTAATAAAGAAGAGGAGTTGACACTTTTTAGTAGCTACATGATATTCTCCCATAGGGACTCTACATATGGTATAGAAGTATGTAAGTTCCTCATTATTCACCCTGTATTGACTGTTCCAAATAACTTTCGATGCAATTTTTCTACATACCCCCGCTTTGTATTCATTTTTCTCTATTAACCCACGCTTTTGATACATTTTTCTCTCTCTACTAACCCACGCTTTCTATACATTTTTCTTTCTCTACCAACCCACGCTTTCGATACATTTTTCTCTCTCTACTAACCCACGCTTTCTATACATTTTGTCTACTAACCCACGATTTTGATACATTTTTCTCTCTCTACTAACCCACGCTTTCGATACATTTTTCTCTCTCTACTAACCCACGATTTTGATACATTTTTCTCTTCTAACCCACACTTTCTATATATTCTTTCTACTAACCCACGCTTTCGATACATTTTTCTCTCTCTACTAACCCACGCTATCGATACATATTTCTCCACTAACCCACACTTTCTATACATTCTCTCTACTAACCCACGCTTTCGATACATTTTTCTCTCTCTACTAACCCACGCTTTCTATACATTTTGTCTACTAACCCACGATTTTGATACATTTTTCTCTCTCTACTAACCCACGCTTTCGATACATTTTTCTCTACTAACTCACACTTTCTATACATTATTTCTACTAACCCACGCTTTCTATACATTTTTCTCTCTCTACTAACCCACGCTATCGATACATTTTTCTCTCTCTACTAACCCACGCTTTCTATACATTTTGTCTACTAACCCACGATTTTGATACATTTTTCTCTCTCTACTAACCCACGCTTTCGATACATTTTTCTCTACTAACCCACATTTTCTATACATTCTTTCTGCTATCCCACGATTTTGATACATTTTTCTCTTCTAACCCACACTTTCTATATATTCTTTCTACTAACCCACGCTTTCGATACATTTTTCTCTCTCTACTAACCCACGCTATCGATACATATTTCTCCACTAACCCACACTTTCTATACATTCTCTCTACTAACCCACGCTTTCGATACATTTTTCTCTCTCTACTAACCCACACTATCGATACATTTTTCTCTACTAACCCACACTTTCTATACATTCTCTCTACTAACCCACGCTTTCGATACATTTTTCTCTCTCTACTTACCCACGCTATCGATACATTTTTCTTTCTCTACTAACCCATACTTTCTATACATTCTTTCTACTAACGCACGCTTTCGATACATTTTTCTCTCTCTACTAACCCACGCTATCGATACATTTTTTTCTCTCTACTAACCCACTCTTTCGATACATTTTTCTCTTCTAACCCACACTTTCTATACATTCTTTCTACCAACCCACGCTTTCGATACATTTTTCTCTTCTAACCCACACTTTCTATATATTCTTTCTACTAACCCACGCTATCGATACATTTTTCTTTCTCTACTAACCCACACTTTCTATACATTCTTTCTACTAACCCACGCTTTCGATACATTTTTCTCTCTCTACTAACCCACGCTATCGATACATTTTTCTTTCTCTACTAACCCACACTTTCTATACATTCTTTCTACTAACCCACGCTTTCGATACATTTTTCTCTCTCTACTAACCCACGCTATCGATACATTTTTCTCTACTAACCCACACTTTCTATACATTCTCTCTACTAACCCACGCTTTCGATACATTTTTCTCTCTCTACTTACCCTCGCTATCGATACATTTTTCTTTCTCTACTAACCCACACTTTCTATACATTCTTTCTACTAACTCACGCTTTCGATACATTTTTCTCTCTCTACTAACCCACGCTATCGATACATTTTTCTCTACTAATCCACACTTTCTATACATTCTCTCTACTAACCCACGCTATCGATACATTTTTCTCTACTAATCCACACTTTCTATACATTCTCTCTACTAACCCACGCTTTCGATACATTTTTCATTCTCTACTAACCCACACTTTCTATACATTCTTTCTACTAACCCACGCTATCGATACATTTTTCTCTACTAACCCACACTTTCTATTCATTCTTTCTACTAACCAACGCTTTCTATACATTTTTCTCTCTCTACTAACCCACGCTTTCGATACATGTTTCTCTCTCTACTAACCCACGCTTTCGATACATTTTTCTCTAACAACCCACGCTTTCGATACATTTTTCTCTCTCTACTAACCCACTCTTTCGATACATTTTTCTCTTCTAACCCACACTTTCTATATATTCTTTCTACTAACCCACGCTATCGATACATTTTTCTCTACTAACCCACACTTTCTATACATTCTTTCTACTAACCCACGCTATCGATACATTTTTCTCTACTAACCCACACTTTCTATACATTCTTTCTACTAACCCACGCTATCGATACATTTTTCTCTACTAACCCACACTTTCTATACATTCTTTCTACTACCCCACGCTATCGATACATTTTTCTCTACTAACCCACACTTTCTATACATTCTTTCTACTAACCCACGCTATCGATACATTTTTCTCTACTAACCCACACTTTCTATACATTCTTTCTACTACCCCACGCTATCGATACATTTTTCTCTACTAACCCACACTTTCTATACATTCTTTCTACTACCCCACGCTATCGATACATTTTTCTCTACTAACCCACACTTTCTATACATTCTTTCTACTACCCCACGCTATCGATACATTTTTCTCTACTAACCCACACTTTCTATACATTCTTTCTACTAACCAACGCTTTCTATACATTTTTCTCTCTCTACTAACCCACGCTTTCGATACATGTTTCTCTCTCTACTAACCCACGCTTTCGATACATTTTTCTCTAACAACCCACGCTTTCGATACATTTTTCTCTCTCTACTAACCCACTCTTTCGATACATTTTTCTCTTCTAACCCACACTTTCTATACATTCTTTCTACTAACCCACGCTATCGATACATTTTTCTCTACTAACCCACACTTTCTATACATTCTTTCTACTACCCCACGCTATCGATACATTTTTCTCTACTAACCCACACTTTCTATACATTCTTTCTACTAACCAACGCTTTTTATACATTTTTCTCTCTCTACTAACCCACGCTTTCGATACATGTTTCTCTCTCTACTAACCCACGCTTTCGATACATTTTTCTCTTCTAACCCACATATTCTATTCATTTTTCTCTAACAACCCACGCTTTCGATACATTTTTTTCTCTCTACTAACCCACTCTTTCGATACATTTTTCTCTTCTAACCCACACTTTCTATACATTCTTTCTACTAACCCACGCTTTCGATACATTTTTCTCCACTAACCCACACTTTCTATACATTATCTCTACTAACCCACGCTTTCGATACATTTTTCTCTCTCTACTAACCCACGCTATCGATACATTTTTCTCTCTCTACTAACCCACACTTTCTATACATTCTCTCTACTAACCCAAACTTTCTATACATTATCTCTACTAACCCACGCTTTCGATACATTTTTCTCTCTCTACTAACCCACGCTATCGATACATTTTTCTCTACTAATCCACACTTTCTATACATTCTCTCTACTAACCCACGCTTTCGATACATTTTTCTCTCTCTACTAACCCACACTTTCTATACATTTTTTCTACTAACCCACGCTATCGATACATTTTTCTCTACTAACCCACACTTTCTACACATTCTTTCTACTAACCAACGCTTTCTATACATTTTTCTCTCTCTACTAACCCACGCTTTCGATACATGTTTCTCTCTCTACTAACCCACGCTTTCGATACATTTTTCTCTTCTAACCCACACTTTCTATTCATTTTTCTCTAACAACCCACGATTTTGATACATTTTTTTCTCTCTACTAACCCACTCTTTCGATACATTTTTCTCTTTCTACTAACCCACATTTTCGATACATTTTTCTCTGTTTACTAACCCCCACGCTTTCCATACATTTTTTCTACATTCCCTCACTTCCAACACTAATCTCGAAGACCCCCGTATATTAACCGTTCAAAATACCAAATTATCAACTGATGATGTTGACGTATTCATTCATTGCGTAATTATTTAAAAAAAAAAGGTTCCAAAATTTCTTGGTCAGTGAACTCTAAACTTGAAACATCCCAACAAATACGTTCGCTCGACTATAAAACATCTGTCTTTTCAGAAACGAAAATCGAAAATACTCAACTCGACTCTCATATAAATACTTAAATTTTTAAATTTTAACTTGAATTAAGCGAAGTCAATCACCGTATTTTTAACAAGAGCGATTTTTTCTCAGCCGATTCGTCGTAGGTTAATTTTATAATGAGTAATTATCTGGAAAGTGACGTAACTTGTTGACTGCTGTGTTATCGTTAAGTCTATTCGAAAAATTAAAATCGTAAATAAAAAAAAAACCAAATGACAAATACGCTATTTCCGGTCGATTAAATATTCAAACTAACTTAGCTTGTCCATATTTATTTAACAAATTTCCTCTGATATACAGGGTGTCCCAGACTATTTTATCCAGGCTGTATCTCTTAAACGAATAGAAAATTTTGAATGGGAAAAAACTGATCTATTCCATTTCTAATACACTATAATATGGCGTAGAAAAAATCATCACTTAGTTACAATCCTAACTTTAAATTTTTTAATAGCACCCTGTACATTTTTTTATAATTTTGGAACAAATTTTTCGTAAGTAATCAAGAAAATATCAGTTTATTTTTTATTTTTGTTAAATTAATCAAAAAAGCCTTAAAGCTTAAATGAACAATAAAAATAAATGTAATAAAAAGTACATGAAAAA
Source organism: Lochmaea crataegi (assembly GCA_947563755.1). Taxonomy (NCBI): domain Eukaryota; kingdom Metazoa; phylum Arthropoda; class Insecta; order Coleoptera; family Chrysomelidae; genus Lochmaea; species Lochmaea crataegi. The sequence goes on along the minus strand of OX387426.1, from coordinate 52,744,245 downwards.
AATGTGCTATTAAAAAATTCAAAGTTAGGGGTTGTAACTAAGGGATGATTTTTTCTACGCCATATTAAAGTGAATTAGAAATGGAATAGATCAGTTTTTGTCCCATTCGAAAATCTCTATTCGTTTAATAGATATATCCTGGATAAATTAGTCTGGGACATCCGGTATACAATTTTGTTTATAAAAGTGTATCGAACATTAAATCGAGATACCGTACGGTATAGTACTAGATTTCACCACCGACGTTTTGTAATAAAATAGTTTCGAACGACATAAGAGAAGAAGAAAAAATCCTTTGAATTCGTTAAATTTATCAATATATAATAATTTTAAATTATTGCTAAATTAAATATTCATTATATTTATATCTTTTCAATGTCAGTCATACTTAATTGATTTTGCCATTATGTAACTGTTTTTTTTTACATTTAACAAGTTCAGTCGAATCTTTATAGCATACAGGGTGTCTTCCAGTAACGGAAATGTTTAAATTTTGACATTAACGACATCTTCACCTCCAACCGCAAACCAAAATTCGAAAAATTTGACAACAGGCCCTTCAAATTGCAATCCAGAATAATGGTTGGTTAAATATTGTAGATTCGACTTAGAAGTGTAATTCAATGTCTGTCGGGGCATATAGCCCGGGAAGTAGTTGTTTCTTCTTATTTGAACGGTCACTGTTCGAAACCTTGTTGTAGAGCGTTAGAATAATATGATATCTATTACGTTACATCATTTTTATTTTCTTTGTCTAATTAAATGAAGCCAACCTATAAATATATTATTATATTATATTGTTACAACAACCAGAGTGGATTTGACCTGATTTGGCAAGTAAACTTTAAAAATACGATTTCAATGTCGTTTGTAAAATATCTTACATAATCCTTTTTTTTTCCTTTCTTGCCTCTCATAATTTTAATGTAATACAATTGGACACGAACTGTTATGTAAACTATTAACCGAATTATAAAATTCGTTTATTTAATTAGGTATGCCATTTGTACATTTTATAATAGTAAGAGAAAATTTTCATTCATCTTCATAGTTATTTTTTTTAATTTTTTTATTACAGACATTGGGATTTTTACTTGGAAATAGCAAGTCCTTTTCTGTGCAAACTTTAAAGATGTTGTATTTCAGTTTGATGCGATTCCAAGATGTGGTTCTCTTATTTGGTCTCCTTCATATAATACTGATATTGAAAGCATTGAGAAAGTAGAAAATAAATTTTTGAGAGTATTCGCATACAAAATGTGTTTCAATAGGCAACAATACACATATAAGACTCAAACAAGGTATTACCCGAAGAGCAGTTCGGATTCAGAGAAGAACACAGTACCGAACAACAAATCCTGAGATTGGTAGAATACACCATTCAGGGTTTCAATCAGAAAGAATCCACTAGAGCAATATTCTTAGATATCAATAAGGCCTTCGATAGAGAAGTGAAGACATTTACAACAATTTAAAACCGCAGAAGGTATTGGAGATAATGGACGCAAGAGCCAAAAAGCTATTTGAAGAGCTTAAATATCATCCGAACACAGAGACAACAAGAGAAGACTATAGGAAATACAAAAGACCTAGGAAACAATTAGAAAACAACCTATAGGATGCAAATCATTAGAAAAACTCCACCCAAAAAAAACAAAAAAACCTCTTTCTTATAAACTGTCAAACAAATTCTACAGAAAATATTGGGGCTGCCTATTTGGTTATTTAAAAATCTAGATTTTCTATTGGTCAATTTTTCAGTTTCTTAATGAAAACCAGAGTTATGAAACTGAAAATTGGCATTTAATTAACAACTTATAGTATAGGAGTAGAAAATATTGTATTATAATATATATTAAATGTGTATATTATATGTTTTGTATTATTAGTATAGTATAATCAGTATTTGAATTTTGTTTTTTATATTTTGTTGTGAATTTTTATATTTTATGTATTTTTTAACGCAGCATATAGAAATAACTTTAAAGAAACTGAGCAGTATAATCTATGGGTTAAGAACTGTGACTAATATCTACCTAAGGAAGCATCCAAGACTCTCTATTTTGCCAATTTTGAGTCTGTCTTAAGGTATGGAATAATTTTTTGAGGCAACAATAGTAACGCTGAAAAATTATTTGTTATACAGAAAAGAGCAATTAGAATAATAAATTATATATAAATGCAGAACTGTATATAAATCTAACAACATTTTAACCATGTATGATTTATATATTTTTGAGTGTTTAATGTATTTTTATAAAAACAAAGATATTAATTTTACAATACAAGAAAATAGGAATTGTATTATCCACATAACATGCTAACGGTCACTGAAAATTCTCCTTACCGCAATATATCAAAAACTTACAATTGATTAATATATTTAAAAAAAAAAGTAAAAGAGTTCTTGGTTCGGTCGCAACCTTATAATATAAATGATTACTTAAATCATCATTTATCCTAAAAAATTGTACGGGGGACGTCATACCCTCACTTTCGATACACTTTTTCTACATACCCTCACTTTCGATACACTTTTTCTACATACCCTCACTTTTGATACATCTTTCTACATACCCTCGCTTTCGATACCCAGGCAAAGGATTATCATAATGTTGGATAGTCAAGCAGCCATTAAAGCACTGAGCTCTTGTGTTATCAGTTCAAAAATGGTGTGTGATTGCCTAGGCAAACTCACTGAACTAGGCGAGAACGATATAGTAGATTTCAGGACACACTGGGATAGAAGGAAATGAAATAGCAAAGAGGGGGACTGAAATACCCTTTTGGAGTACGGAACCTTTTTGCAGTATCAGCTCCAATGTAATATTGGAAGAAATAGACAAAGCCGAAGAAAAGAGAAGATCGACCATTGGAAAGATCTAGTAGAACTTGATCTTCTTGGTAACTACAACCTGTTGAGATCAAATGAATGCATAAGTCAAAGTAAAACTGTACTAAGAGTTTTAAACAGGGATCCTAACGGGACATTGTCTCCTGAATGGGTACCGGAAAAAGCTCAAATTAGTGGAAGAAGAAGAATGAAGAATTAAGAAACCTCCATCCACATACTTGCGAATTGCACAGCAATTCAGAATCCTAGTGCTCAACATCTTGGAGATTAATGGATAGAAGAGGGACATTTAGATAAGTTAAAGCTAGCAGATATCCTAAAATTCCTCCGGGAAAGGAGCTACTAGTCTCTAAGATTTTACTCGGGAACTAAGTAGAAGTAAGTAAGGGGGCACAAATAGATCTTTTAGGTCTCAGTGAATGTCACCCCAATTTACATACATTCGATACCCTTTTTTATTTTTGGATACATATATTTTTTATACACACCCTTCCTTTCGATACACTTTCCATATTTTCTCTAGATGAAAAATATTTTTCCCCAAGAAGGGATAGTTATGGAAAATTTTGTGGTAATATATTATTCGTTTATTTTCACTGTATTCTTTTGGATATAGTAAGTTAAATTACTAAGGAATTATATAACATCATGACTAATCTTATCAACATTATTGTTGACTAAACCAAATTTTTTTTTTTAGGAACAAAGCCGAAGTTATCAAAACTATAGTTTATTAAAAAAAAAAAAGAACTCTGCGAATCGACAGCAAGATCAGAAATACTTTTTTCTTTCATCAATAGATATTACATAACACTATAATTGACTATTTTAAAATAACATTATGTAAGTTGTTCAACATCATGGCATTGAAAAAATTGTTTCGTAAGTAGTCTACGAGTTGAAATATTTTTTCATTAAAAACCCCGTCGAAAAAAAAAACGACAACTTTATTCTTGTTTATCGCATAATATTATTATCAAAAAAGCTATTTTTAAAACGTGATTCTTTCTTTAATTTTCAACGTAAAAACATATATAAACAATATATATATAAATGCATTGATATTTATTTGTGGCGTCGAGATAAGGTAGGTAGTTATGTAATTTTTTTTAATAACTTACCGATATTTTCGTTGTATTTATTCCTTTCCCTCCATTTTTCTACCAGATGTTGAACCAAAACATTAACGCAACGTTTTTGCGGCGTTATTTTAAAAACGCACTCGGTACATTTATTTAAACAATCGTTTTCTATCGAATTTAAACAATCGTTACAAAAGGTATGCCCGCACTCGACAGTCACAGGAGCTCTAAGAACGTTCCTACAAATCGGACAAATAAACAAAAAAGGTTTTTCGTCCATCGCTTTAAAGAGCGCGTTTTCGAATAATTGTTTCAATCGAAAATTCGGTTGTTGTTTGCGGAATTTTTTAAATTTCTTAATACGTTCCGTATCTCTACGTAATATTCTTCCTTCGCACTTCAACTTGGATTTCGCACTACTAGTTAGAGACGTCAATAATTCCGGGTATTTGTTCAAGAAATGCTCTGATCGATCTATTATATTGTTATAAGAATTATTATTGTACCTCTGCATTATTGTGTAACTTCTATTCCATGTTTAGGTTACCCCACTGTATCGATCTACTTACTATATACACGTTCAGTAAAGTACTCGATAATTGCGCAATTATATTATTTTCCTCGAAACAAACACACACACTAACTAACTAACTAATATTTTTTAACGGGTTACGTAATGCCGATTAATAGTAATAACAGTCCCTTTTGGGATCCGGCACTGCGTTCATCAGGTTAGCCCTGCGTCGTTTTCAACTCTACTCTCTCGTCGGATGTTATGTAAACTGGTTACGTTGTGCACATGTAATCGAGGTACGGCGAGAGGACGAGCCTACCCTCCTCGCTTTCGGTTAAACACTGACTGACTGACTGAAAATGTGCGCAGTAGAATGTCTCTGTCTCGTAACGGTCGATCGACGTTGCCAGATTGTTCGTCTAAATCCGTAAAATTCAAGATTTTTAATTTGAATAATGGAAATTTGGAATATACTAATTGCTTTTAAATGAATATTTTACAGTTAATGCCGGAGTGCGAGAAAGTGTCAAACATATAGCCCGTTCAGTACAAAAACCGTTGCACGTCATCAAAGTATCGAAAAAGAGACGTTCGTTTATATCATGTCATTCGATTGCTGCTTTCAATCCTCTGTCAATCACTACGTTAGGCCTCTCTAAACTCAATAAATATTGAAATTTGTAGGTCGCATTGTATTAAAAAATATAAATATAAGTTTAAAGAAAGGTTTCGTAATTAATTTCATATCAAATACAGCTCGTAGGTTAATTAAATATTAAACTCAAACTAACGTCAGTCTTAATAAAAACTTTTTATGTTGGCAAAAATGCGCGCTGTTGCCGCGATTAAAATGCTTTATTTCTGGTTCAGTTGACGTCTTGACATTTTTGGGGTTATGTTGTGACAAAAACTGCAAAGAACTGCGAGTAATTTTTCACAAGCAGTGATGAGATATTAAAGTTGAAGTCACATCCAAAAAAAACGTATAAATAAAACTTAATAATACTGCAATAGTTGATGCATTTACTCCTGATACTATTTACAGCGTTTATGAAGCAAGTAAGTATAAGTTTAATATTATACCCAATCAACTGTATTTATTATATTCTGTTACATTATTCTTAATACTTGGCAATTATACATGGACATTTATTTACAGATAATCATGTCACTTTAGGAATTTTACTGCAGTAATTGGAGGAAGAACAATAATTATTAAATGTAGAATGTTCCCGAGTAGTTTACTAAAATATGATACATCCACAAAGAGGACTTATGGAACTTTCAACAAAAATAAACCACTGTATACATTTATTTTTATTAATGAATCCTGAATTTTCCAAAATGGTGCTATAAGCTGCATTCATGTCAAAAGGTATGTTACAATGATAATGTAAAATTTTAGAATGTAAAATTGTTTTTATTCAGATATTTTGTATTACTGAGAATGAAAATGGTTATATTGATGAAGCAGAAAGTATATTTTTATATGAATCTCAGTTGAGTTATTATCATGGGAAAATGAATGAAGAACATGTTTTTAAATGGTTTGAAAACCGTTTACTTACTATTGAATCTTTCTGAACCTTTAATAAATTATGGACAATGCTTTTCGATAATATTAGGTTAATGACACAATATAGAATTCAATCAACAAATGTTAAAGCTGAGCTTATTTATATTAAAGCCTAGTAAGTAGATACAAACTGTATTTGAACAGTGATATAGCAAATTATATGTTAGAATTCAGAAGACTACACAACTAGTTTAATACATTTAAAATTCTTACTTCAAATTATACCTAATAGACAATAAATGCTGTTTTACGTTTATTTTTACAAAAATAATAATATAGGTATATTTGAAAAGAAATGAATTGGTTATTTGAATACTGCCCTTTCAATAAATGTTTTTTTCAGAAACAAAACCCCCAACAAAATATATTGTGGATATGATAGAACAGTATAGTCACAAAGTATTACCTACCATATTTTTAAAAATCCTATTGAGTTAATACAGGGTACTGCCAAGCAAGCCGATAGATGCATTCCAGAAGTTGCGGGTTGGAATTGGTTTGTTCGTGAACCTCTCAAATTTGAAAGATTTCTATTTGACAATTATTGTTCTACCTTATTTAAAAAAATAGTATTACAAACTTTTCGGTGTAGTAACTAATTTATAAATTTGCAATGTTTCTTTTTAATAAAACAATTCCATAAAAATTGGGGTGGCATTATTTATTATTTTATTTTAATCATGATATTCAAAATAAGTAATTCAGGCAGCATTTTCTAAAGGTAAATGTGTATATCACAAAGTTTTTTAAAAACTACAAAGACTTAATTTAATAGTTTTTATTGAATTGAAAGGTCTCATTCGATCAATTATTTATTAGCAATATTGCGGTAGATGCTGGAGAGCTAAAACAAAATGGTAAATATAAATTTGGATTGATTAGAAGATGATGGAGTGATAAATCATTCACCAATATACTGATAATTATAATATGTATTGATTTCTGTGCTACGATTTAGTCAATCATTCGCATATACCTTCACTCGGAGAATAGAATGGATTTGCTCTCCTTTTCTGAGCTGTGGTGGTGCTTGCTGCACAATTTTCTTTTGCTGTGATCAATGATCATATATCTCAGGATGATTTTCCTTGTTGAAAATGACCTACACACTAAAGCTTCACATCCCGGCTTTTCTAAAAAAATTTCAAGATTTATTTCAACAAAATATAAAATAGAATTGCCTACCTTTAAAAAGGAGGTAGATCCAAGTTATCAGAACTTTTTTATTTATAGGATGTCTGTAAACCTAACATCAATCTTTCATATTGTAGTGACAACATTTTAGAAGCCAACATGTACTTAGGTAATTGTAACCTAAAAATTATATTAGATAATATTTTTTCCTTGATACCATATATACATGCATTTTAAATACTAGAATAGTTCCATAACTTCTAACTAATTAAGTGTGTGGTATAAACATACAAATAAAAGTGTTAACTATTCCATACATACCTTTTTAGTGCTAAAAATAATTCCATAGTTTTTAAAATAAGAATTTCTTAGTGCTGTACGGTTAACATACAAATTAAAGTTTTATATGTAACTGAAATAAGTAGAAGTTTCTTTGCACGCAATAACCATCAATAACTAAACCTACTAACCTAGAATATTTGATAAACTTCATTTGACATATACTAGATTCTCATATTATTTCAAAGGCTTGGCAACATAGTACAGTTATGACAGATGTGACGTGCAACGGTTTTAATACTGAACGGGCTATATTAACATTTTACATATTAACATATTACACACAAATTTTATTTTCAACAATTTCTAACGATTAGTTCAAGGAATAGCAGAACACAAACGGTTATTAAAAACACAGAACATTTATGGGGCAATTAAAACTTTTTTTTTTCGGGCTGAGATGGGAAACTCATGTTCGAATGGGTCCAAGACCCAAACATTGTTGAAATCATCCCCAAGGGGATGCCTACCAACAAACCCACCTCAAACTCGCCGTTACCCCGCCTCGGAATCACTACCCTAGCATACATCAAGACGGGCGGCGGGCCCTCGCACACTCCGCTGACACCGTCGTCTTCTCCCTACCTATCACTCCTACCTTTTATGCCTTCTCTCCCCCTAATCATGCTCTCCACTACGCCACTTATCTCCATCCATTCCTCCTCTCCCCTCAACATTATCTCCACCATGTTCTCCCAATACACCGCCTCCCCTAGTTTCCTCTCCAACTTCTTCAGCACTTCTTCGTTCCTCCAGCATCCTATCACATGCCCCACATCATCCTCCACTTCACACCTCTCGCACAATCCAGTCTATCTTTTCCCAATCTTGTGGAGGTACCCTACTCTCGACCCATGTCCATAGAACACCTGTGTCAAGAAGTAGTTTTCCTCCCCGAATTTCCGGTCCATCCAATCTCTCCTATTCCCAATCCACACCTCCCACCTTCTCTCCATTTCTTTCTCCATCCATTCCTGTACTTCCTCTCTGGTTGCACTCCTCCAGCGTTTATTTCTGGCTCTAGCCATCACGTCCAATGGGTAAGTCCTTGCCAGCACCGCTGCTGCCAGTTCACCCACTGTCCTGTACCCCTGCACCACCCTCAGCAATATCCCTCTATGCACCCGCAGGAGTGGCCTAACCCTCGCATTCACCCCCGCTCTTTCATCCCACACCTCCGCACCGTACAGCATACTCTGCTCTACCGTCCTACCAATTATCCTCCTTTTCCACTCTCCCGGCCCCTTCACACTACACATCTTCCCAGCCATGCTGCCCCCACTTTCCCCTTCTTTGTCCCCTTTAACATATGTGTTCTGAAGGATAATTAACTCCCCTAGGTATTTCATACGAATTCTCCTTCCCTTCACCATCACCCCCATTTCCCTCGTCTTGCTCCGCCCCTTCACTAGCAAACCCACCCTCTTATCTTCCGCCACTTCTAGTCCGCACCGCTCTATCTTCTCCTCAATCTTCCTACGCATCCTCTCCGCCTTTCTTTCTATATATGCCGTACATACCAGACACACATCGTCCGCATACACCGTAATCTCACATCCCTCTTCACATACTATACCACAAACCTCATCAAACACACACTTCCATAGCGTCGGTCCAAGAACCGAGCTCTGGGGCACTCCAGACTCCGTCTAATACCTCCTCCCTCTAGTGTCTACTATCACACGTCCCGTCAAGTAGTCCTCCACCAAGCTAACCAAACCCTCCCCACTCCAAGCCTCAGCAACGCTCTCAACACTTCCCGTTTGCTGACACTGTTGAACGCGTTCCCGACGTCGAAGAACACGAGTAGGACCAATTTCTTGTTCCTCCAGCTTCCCTCCCTAGCCCTTTCCTCCAAGCCCATTACCCTGTCCAGCGCCGAGATATGATTTTCCCTTCGCAAACCTTAAAACCCCAATTCCTACCAACTTCCTCCTCAATCCTATCCTTTATTATCCCTTCCATCAATTTACCCATACCACACAGTAGGCTGATGGGCCTGTATTCCCCCGCCCGCTACCCCTCTTAACCCGCATTCTTCATCACCTTCCATCCTTCCGGGAACTCTTCCTCCCTTAGCACCCTGTTGAATAGCTCGCAGAAGTACTCTCCATTATCATCCAACAGCCTCTTTATCATATCACCCCTCAGGCCATCTATCCTTACTTTAATGTTTCTTCCACCCTCCTCTACTTCCCCCTTCTCTACCGGTCTTACCCCCTCATTTTCCCTACCACCCTAGTATCCTGGACTTCTCGAATCCTGCCTCCAACTCCTCCTTCTCCCCCTGTTAACAATTCGCCTATAATGCCCTTCTCCCAATCCTCCTCTAGCACCTCGTTTCTATTGCCACCCGTCCTCTTCACCGTTATCTCATATGCCTTTTCCCATGGATTGTTTTACAGTTCCCCCAGTAACTCTTCCCACTTCCCTATTTTTTCCCACTCCACTCTACGTTCCAGTTCCTTCTTCTCTTTGTATACCCCTTTTCCTTCTATCGTTCCTCTTCCCCTCGTCATCCGTCTTCGTTCTTTCTTACACTCCTTCCACAGCTCCTCTATTTCCTGATTTCACCAGTAATTAGCCCTCCGCTCACGCCTATTGCCCCTCTCCCTCTCTTTCACAGCCCTGTATCACATTGTACAATTCATCTACATCATTCTATCTCCTCTCTTACTTTCTTCCTCATACTCTCTGCCTCGGCCTTCGTCCACCTCCATCCCCACTCTCCCGACAATTCCTTTCTCCCTTTCCTTATATCCGTCTCCACATACCAATGTAAGCTCAAGCTTTCCTCATCCTCCAGCTCCCTTCAACTATTCACTCTTTCCCCCAACCATTCATCTCATGCTGTTATATAAATGAACGACGAACCCCCGTCACCCCTCACAAAGGTGGGCAGTAGTCCATCATTCAGCACCGCCAACCCGTTGGATGTCAACACTTCCTCCAGGATCTCCCCTCTCCTGTCCGTTTTCTTTCCCCACATACAGTATTCTTCGCATTTGAGTCCCCTGTCACCATTCTCCTAAATGATCCTCCTTTTCCCTTTTGACACCCTCAGATCGCCCTCCAATCTTGTCATGCTCCCCTTATATTCTTCCAGACTGACATTTGCGCTTACTGTACACCACCATGTCGCCCATTCGCACTACCACCCATCCGTTTCCTTTCCTCACTTCATCCGCCCTCAGTCCATCTCCCACCACTCTAATTCCTGCCTCTCCTGTATCATCCACGCTTTTATGCAACACACAATACTTTTCGTCATTCGCCAGGTTTTTATGCAACACACAATACTTTTGGTAACTCGCCACGTTTTTATGCAACACGCAATACTTTTGGCCAATCGCCAGGCTTTTATGCAACACACAATACTTTTCGTCATTCGCCACGCTTTTATGCAACACTCAATACTTTTGGTCAATCGCCAGGCTTTTATGCAACACACAATACTTTTCGCCATTCGTCACGCTTTTATTCAACACACAACACTTCTGGTCATTCGCCACGCTTTTATGCAACAAACAATACTTTTGGTCATTCGCCACGTTTTTATGCAACACGCAATACTTTTGGTCATTCGCCACGTTTTTATGCAACACGCAATACTTTTGGTCATTCGCCACGTTTTTATGCAACACTCAATACTTTTGGTCAATCGCCAGGCTTTTATGCAACACACAATACTTTTCGCCATTCGTCACGCTTTTATGCAACACACAATACTTTTCACCATTCGTCACGCTTTTATGCAACAAACAATACTTTTGGTCATTCGCCACGCTTTTATGCAACACGCAATACTTTTGGTCTATCTCCAGGCTTTTATGCAACACACAATACTTTTCGTAAATCGCCAGGCTTTTATGCAACAGACAATACTTTTGGTCAATCGCCACGCTTTTATGCAACACACAATACTTTTGGTCAATCGCCAAGCTTTTATGCAACACACAATACTTTTCGTCATTCGCTACGTTTTTATGCAACACGCAATACTTTTGGTTATGCAACACAATTAACAATGAGGCGTATATAGTGTTGCATAAATCATATTATAAGGGTTTAATAATTTAATTGTAAAATTTTGCTTCTACCATAGGCGTACATAAATTTTTTTTAAAAGTGATTAATTTATTTGTAAAAATCGACTTCTACCATGGGCGTACGATAGAATATTTAAAGAAGGTTCATTTATTTGTAAAAAATTCCATTTACGATCAAATTTTTAAAAGGGATTCATTTATTGATATTTTCACTTATTCTGACTGGGACTCTTCGTTTTTATTTTATTTTGTAATTTGACAATTTCCAAACGTAAAATTTTTCGTAGTTTCAGTTATTTTAAAATGAAAAATCATGAATTTCTTGTTTTTACATTTTGATCCATTTTTAAATAGCCATACACTTAGTAAAAATTACTACAAACCATCTTTTTCGATGCATTTTTTTACATACCCTCGCTTTCTATGATTACTAAACACCCTCTATTTCTTAGCATTATTTTTTACATTCCCTCGCTTTCGTTACATTTTTTTTACATAATCTCGTTTTCCAGGTTTTAGAAGGAAAAAATTTCAAATTTTTTGATCCAAAATCTTTAAAAAAATCTATTTAAAGACCTTTAATGAACTAAAACTTTATGACCATAATAATATATCATATTGAAGTAAATATTTTCTCAACGTTTTGTTTTGATCTGGCAACCTTGTAATCGAACGCGCTTATAACAATCGCCGGCAAACTGTTACGTTACAGCATCGATGGTTTCGTTATTTTAAAACCGTTACCATTATGCATTGTCGAATGTGACGTAATACGCGACAACATTTGAAAAAAATCACCAATTTTGTATATTGGGCATTATATCATTAATAGTCTGAGCTGTAGACAAGTCCATCTCTATTTCTGCCAAATGTGACGACATATGCGTAGCAAACGAGATTTGGTACTTGAAAAAAATTTTTTTCGAGTGAAAACTTCCTTAGGCGCTTTGGGCACTTTTTTTAGGTGAAGAAAAAACGTCCACCATCTATTGTTAATTTTTCGTAACTCTTAAAATGAGGATATCGCATTTATTTGGTAACTCGGTTAGGTTACGTATCTACATCAATTATTGCAGGATCTTCGTATATACAATAAAATACGTTACCCAATACGTAGTCGCGTTTACACCCATACGTAATCGTTGCTGATCGATTTTCCGAACACGTATTTTAAGCGGGGGTGGACATTTTTTTTTATATTCGGTCTTATTATTGTATATCTATATATATAATCTTTGAATTGTTACGTTAAATGTGATGGGAGCGGATGAAATTGCACAACACGCATATTTAATCAATAACGAAGACAATAGAATAAAACTGCGTGAATCATTACGAATGACGAAAATATACCTTGTAATTTATCGCTTTGAATTTTATCGAAAATGGCTCAATTGAATCACTGTTAGGCAGGATGTTCAGTATGAAAAAAACTTTGCTCCCCCAGTAGACACGCCCTAAGGCACTTTCTGCATCTATTCTTCTTCCATGTTCACGAGCTCGTATTCTCCGCAGGTTTGAAAAAAAAGTTTTCTCTACCCCCCAACCAGTAGACACGCCCTGTTCTCCATGTTCAGTTGCAGGTATTTTATGTCAGTATGAAAAAAAGTTGGCTTTAATCAACCGCGCACCCCCCAGTAGACACGCCCTATACTTCTTTATTGAGTTGCAAGTATTTTGCACTCTCTATCCCCCGAGGCATCCCCCGATACCATGTCCAGTAGCTCGCATTTTACTACAGTTTGAAAAAAAATGCTCTACCCCCAGTAGAAACGCCCCTGTACTTTTTTCATGTCCAGTAGCTCATATTTTGCACTCTCTGTACTCTGAGGCTCTCTCTGCCTCTCTTCTTCTTCCATGTTTAGCAGCTCGTCTTTTAAGTCAGTTTGACGAAAAAGAGTTGGCTCTCCTTCCCAATAGACACTTCCTGTACTTCCATGGTCAGTTGCAGGAACTTTGCACTCTCTATCCCCCGAGGCACTTCCTTCCTCTATTCTTCTTCCATGTTCAGTAGCTCGTATTTTACTACAATTTGAAGAAAAATTAGCTCTACCTCCCATTAGAAACGCCCCTGTACTCATTCCATGTTCAATAGCTCATATTTTGCACTCTCTATACTCTGAGACACCCTCTGCCTCTCTTCTTCTTCTTCCATGTTTAGCTGCTCGTCTTTTAAGTCAGTTTCGCAAAAAAAGTTGGGTCTTCCTCCCAGTAGACACCTGTACTTCCAAGGTCAGCTGCAGGAACTTTGCACTCTCTATCCCCCGAGGCTCTCTGCCTCTCTTTTCTTCTTCCACGTTCAGTAGCTTGTCTTTTAAGACAGTTTCGCAAAAAAAGTTGGCTCTTCCTCCCAGTAGACACATCCTGTACTTCCATGGACAGTTGCAGGAACTTTGCACTCTCTATCCCCCGAGGCACTTCCTGTCCCTGTTTTTCTTCCACGTTCAGTAGCTCGTCTCTTAAGTCAGTATGACAAAAAAAAGTTGGCTCTTCCTCCCAGTAGACACGTCCTGTACTTCCATGGTCAGTTGCAGGAACTTTGCACTTTCTATCCGCCGAGGCACTTCCTGTCCCTGTTTTTCTTCCACGTTCAGTAGCTCGTCTCTTAAGTCAGTTTGACAAAAAAAAGTTGGCTCTTCCTCCCAGTAGACACACGTCCTGTACTTCCATGGACAGTTGCAGGAACTTTGCACTCTCTATCCCCCGAGGCACTCTCTGCCTCTTTTCTTCTTCCATGTTTAGCAGCTCGTCTTTTAAGTCAGTTTGACAAAAAAAGTTGGCTCTTCCTCCCAGTAGACACACGTCCTGTACTTCCATGGACAGTTGCAGGAACTTTGCACTCTCTATCCCCCGAGGCACTCTCTGCCTCTTTTCTTCTTCCATGTTTAGCAGCTCGTCTTTTAAGTCAGTTTGACAAAAAAAGTTGGCTCTTCCTCCCAGTAGACACACGTCCTGTACTTCCATGGACAGTTGCAGGAACTTTGCACTCTCTATCCCCCGAGGCACTCTCTGCCTCTTTTCTTCTTCCATGTTTAGCAGCTCGTCTTTTAAGTCAGTTTGACAAAAAAAGTTGGCACTTCCTCCCAGTAGACACACGTCCTGTACTTCCATGGACAATTGCAGGAACTTTGCACTCTCTATCCCCCGAGGCACTCTCTGCCTTTCTTCTTCTTCCATGTTTAGCAGCTCGTCTTTTAAGTCAGTTTGACAAAAAAAGTTGGCTCTTTCTCCCAGTAGACATGTCCTGTACTTGCAAGGACAGTTGCAGTAAGTATTACAGTATTCGCCAACTAACTTGATGTCCTAAATGCTTTTTAAGGAGCTATTGACGCCGCCCATCCGATAACTGTAAACAGTGCCGTGCTAGTTCTGAGGATACGCTTTCTGTTACAAATTAACACAACTTGTACAATTAATAAAGTAAAGTCCGTCCGGAAATATATGATCCTAACTTAATAAATAATATTTAATTCTTTTTTTTATAATTATTGGTATATTGATTTTAATAGAAACGGATCTGCTTTATACCTGAATTCTCATTACATAAATAATATTTTAACAATAAGGTACCCATTACAATAACATGTTATTTATCTAATTGAAGATTATAAAGTTAGGATCTTATATTTCCGGACGGACTATAATTAAAATTTGTTAGAAACTAAATAATTCCTTCCAGGTAGTATTGAGAATAAAAGAAACACCTGATAAGGTGTTAAATTTTTAATTGTAATAAGTAGATACATTTTATTTTTTATTTAAAAAAAAACTATCCCCTCAACTTTTCTCATTATAAATAGGAACGTCCCTGCTCCTCTTCTATGCCTGGTATTTAGCTTGTTTTTTTTTAATTTTTAAACATTTAATTTCTAGTAAAAAAATATGTGTTATAATAACTATTTTTAAAAATAGTCTTATTATTTAAGAAAAAAAATTCATTATATTAGATAACAATTTCACAAGTAGGTATCTAGAGTTAAGTAACGTTTTTAGACTTCGCATTGTGAACGGTGTATAGACTTTTAAAAAAGAAAAAAAAGAGAGATAGATCTCCTTGAATTTAAATTATTATAAGAGAGTTAAAAGTTAAGTAAGAATATGGTAAGACACGTAAGTGCATTAACCAGAGTGTAGTAAGTGTTCTACTGCTCAAACCTACTTATTATATAACTTTATAGTTCATGGTCATCGATTCGAATTCACGACGACAGAAATTGTTTGTTCCAATATATTTATATGGTATTAATAGAGTTAGTCACTCACTCGCCCACTTACTATTATTGTTATCTATTACAATAATAATAATATTTTGTAACAGAAACAAATTATTACTTTTTCTAACAAAAAATATATATTAAAATAGTTATTTATGCAACAAGTGCAAAAAGAAAATAGTGCATGCAAAAACGAAAAAATGTGTTATTTAGGTTGCTGCAAATGGACTAAAAATGGCGTCGATTTGAATGTTTACGTTCGTATGATAATATAAGGTAGGTAACCAGTAATACACTATCCAGAACAGTGTGTTGCCTACCCATAGGGACTATTAAAAATATTTTTATTAGCATTGCATAATCTTTTATAACCTACTTTCTTGTGGGGATGTGAGATTAATGAAAAAGTATCGATTAAATAAAAATCGATTTTTCTTTTTTCAAAATTAATCGATTTGTCAAAAATCGATTTTAATAAAAAATAAATCGATTTTAATAAAAAATAAATCGATTTTTTTTGTATTATTTTAAAAAGTACATGCTTTTCATATTCCGATAATAAACCTAAGATATTCATTCATTAACAATTTATCAGATTAAAAATCAAATAAAATTATATGAAAATTGTCAAAGATTTTGAAATATTTGACCATATGTCAAAAATTGTCAATTTTTGTCAAAAACTATTAAACATGTACAATTTTTATCAAAAATGGTCAATAATTGTCAAAAACTGTCAATAATTGTTAAAAATTTGAAAAATGATAGATAATTATCAAAAAAATTTTTTGAAACATGGTCAAAAATGGACAAAAACTATCAAAAATGTTAAAAAATTGTCAAAAATGGACAATTATTGTCAAAATTTTGAAAAATGGTGGATAATTGTCAAAAATGGTCAATAATTTTGAGAAATGGTCAAAAATTTTGAGAATATCAAATTTTTTTCAAAAATTGTCAAAAATGGCCAATAATGGTCAAAAACGATAAAAAAAATGGTCCAAAATTGTCAAAAACTGTCAAAAATGGACAATTGTCAAAATTTTGGAAAATAGTTGATAATTGTCAAAAATTGTTAAAGTTTTTGAAAAGTTGTCAAAAATTTTGAAATATGGTCAAAAATGGTCAATAATTGTCAAAAATGGTCAAAAATTTGGAAAAATGGTCTATAATTGTAAACTATTGTCAATAATTATCAAAAATGGTCAATAATTGTCAAAAACTGTCAATAATTGTTAAAATTTTGAAAAATGATAGATAATTGTCAAAAAATTTGAAATTTTTTTGAAAAATGGTCAAAAATGGACAAAAACTATCAAAAATGGTAAAAAATTGTCAAAAATGGACAATTATTGTCAAAATTTTGAAAAATGGTGGATAATTGTCAAAAATGGTCAAAAATTTTGAAAAACGGTCTATAATTGTAAACAATTGTCAATAATTATCAAAAATGGTCAATAATTGTCAAAAACTGTCAATAATTGTTAAAATTTTGAAAAATGATAGATAATTGTCAAAAAATTTGAAATTTTTTTGAAAAATGGTCAAAAATGGACAAAAACCATCAAAAATGGTAAAAAATTGTCAAAAATGGACAATTATTGTCAAAATTTTGAAAAATGGTGGATAATTGTCAAAAATGGTCAATAATTGTCAAAAATGGCCAATAATTTTGAAAAATGGTCAAAAATTTGGAAAAATGGTCTATATAATTGTAAACAATTGTCAATAATGATCAAAAATGGTCAATAATTGTCAAAAACTGTCAATAATTGTTAAAATTTTGAAAAATGATAGATAATTGTCAAAAAATTTGAAATTTTTTTGAAAAATGGTCAAAAATGGACAAAAACTATCAAAAATGGTAAAAAATTGTCAAAAATGGACAAGTATTGTCAAAATTTTGAAAAATGGTGGATAATTGTCAAAAATGGTCAAAAATTTTGAAAATATCAAAAATTTTTCAAAAATTGTCAAAAACTTTAAAAAATTGTCAAAAATGGCCAATAATGGTCAAAAACGATAAAAAATGGTCCAAAATTGTCAAAAACTGTCAAAAATGGACAATTATTGTTAAAAATTGTCAAAATTTTGAAAAGTAGTTGATAATTGTCAAAAATTTTTAAAGTTTTTGAAAAGTTGTAAAAAATTTTGAAATATGGTCAAAAATGGTCAATAATTGTCAAAAATGGTCAAAAATTTGGAAAAATGGTCCATAATTGTAAACAATTTGTCAAAAATGGTCGATAATTTTGAAAAATGGTCTAAAATTTTGAAAAATTCTCAAAAATGGTCAAAAACTATAAAAAATGGATAAAAATTGTCAATTATTGTTAAAAACTATTAAAAATGGACAATTATTTTCAAAAACTGTCAAAATGATTAAAAATTGTCATCATTTTGAAAAATGGTCAAAAATTGTCAAAAACTGTCAATAATTGTTAAAATTTTGGAAAATGGTAGATTATTGTCAATAAATTTGAAAATTTTTTGAAAAATGGTCAATAATTGTCAAAAATGGTCGATAATTGTCAAAAACTTTGAAAAATTGTCAAAAATGGTCAATAATTGACAAAAACTATCAAAAATGGTAAAAAATTGTCCAAATTTTGAAAAATGGTGGATAATTGTCAAAAATGGTCAATAATTTTGGAAAATGGTCAAAATTTTTTCAAAAATTGTCAAAAATGACCAGTAATGGTCAAAAACGATAAAAAATGGTCCAAAATTGTCAAAAATGGACAATTATTGTTAAATATTGTCAATATTTTGAAAAGTAGTTGATAATTGTCAAAAATTGTTAAAGTTTTTGAAAAGTTGTCAAAAATTTTGAAATATGGTCAAAAATGGTCAATAATTGTCAAAAATGGTCAAAAATTTTGAAAAATGGTCTATAATTGTAAACAATTGTCAATAATTATCAAAAATGGTCGATAATTTCGAAAAATGGTCTAAAATTTTGAAAATTCTCAAAAATGGTCAAAAACTATAAAAAATGGTTAAAAATTGTCAATTATTGTTAAAATCTATTAAAAATGGACAATTATTTTCAAAAACTGTCAAAAATGGCTAAAAATTGTCATCATTTTGAAAAATGGTCAAAAATTTGGAAAAACGGTCACTAATTTTGAAAAACAGTCAAAATCGTCAATAATTGTCAAAAATGGTAAATAATTATTAAAATTTTGAAAAATAGTCAATAAATAATATGAGCCGTTTCCGAAAATCGATTTAAACGCATAATTTATAAAATCGATTTACTAAAAATCGTTTAATATTACTATAAAAATCGATAACTAAAAATCGATTATAGGAAAATAATAATCGATTTATATAAAAATCGATAGTCAATAAATAATATGAGCCGTTTCCGAAAATCGATTTAGACACGTAATTTATAAAATCGTCAGTGTCAGTGGCGCACCGAGACTTTTTCTTTGAGGGGGTTTCACTCGCAGATACATTCACAAACCCATATAAAGTATTTTGTACAGAAGGTACTAAATTTATAAACTTCCATAATAAATACATACTCTTATATATAATAGACAAAATTTCAATAAAAAACCATGTACTGTACTTATAATAAAATATCCAAATGTGACCAATAAGTCCTGGAATGGTT
Organism: Lochmaea crataegi; assembly: GCA_947563755.1. Taxonomy (NCBI): domain Eukaryota; kingdom Metazoa; phylum Arthropoda; class Insecta; order Coleoptera; family Chrysomelidae; genus Lochmaea; species Lochmaea crataegi. The sequence continues at coordinate 52,724,858 of OX387426.1, read as the reverse complement.
TTAAAATATCTTTGTGGACCACAAACCTATCATTTATAGCCTGTAAAGTTTCGTCAAAAAACGGAATAAAAATTGGATCTCCTGTAATATTCTTCTGGCACATTATTTCGCTTTGTTTGATAATTTACTACTCTTCGAAGAGATATAGTAATTTCAAACTCGTTGCAATAGTCTGACTCCTGTCGAAATATATTTGCGTTTTGCCTTAACTTTTCTAATGATTCTTTTGTTTTTTTCTGCAGAGTCAAAAGCTAAACGCAAATCCAGTCTTCGTCAACCATCAGGCTTCACATTAATGGGGATCCTACTCCTCCCTGTGAACATCCTCTTGATGCTACTTCCGACATCCATTTGGATGTTGTGCTAACTAAAGAACTAAAAGAAGGAACATCTATTTTTTTATGTTGGGGACTAATTTAGATGGGTGGGTTAAAAAAAAAAGGAAAAAATATTGCAAAAATATCAATTTTATTTAACAAGAAATAATATCGAGGAACTCAAGTGTATTACAACAACAAAACTATTAAAAATAACTTTTTTTATTAAATAAATTTATCCAAATCTATTAACGATAAAGCGATATCGGTACTGGTAATTCTAGATGAAATTAAAGTTGAATCTTCGTCACTTTCATAGCTGACGTTCGAATTTTGTCGTTTACATTTAAATTGTTCTATTTTATTATCACAGTTTTTTAATACGTCGTCAAAATCCTAAAAAAAAATCAATACAAATACTCCGTGAGACAAAAAAAATATCAAATACCTTGGAAATTTCATTTTTCAAATGTTCCAAACCGTTCTGAAGATGCTTGTACTTTGGATACGAAGAAAATACGGTAAAATGATTAGCTGCGGCTTTGGAAATTTCGAATTTATTTTGTAGTTCTTTGTACACCAAGTTATATACCGACGTAACTTGTCCTCTTTTCAAATTGTCCAACAGAAGACACGTACTTGGTCCTTCGTGGATTTTTATAAGAAGCAACCTTAAAAAACGACGTCAATAAAAAAAAATTGAATACGAAAAGTGGAGGATAAAAAGAAGGGTAAAAATATGACTAATTTTGCCTCACCTTCCGGAAACATCAGCCAACCATATTTCTTGTCCATCATCTTCCACCAGTACTTGAACGACCACACCGACTGTATCGAACTCGGTAAAATTATTTGAAAAATTTGAATCGTTCAATTCTCGAATCGACATTAATTTTCTTTTAAATACATCGCTGATGTTATAAGCGTTCGATTTCGATTCGAAAACTGTTTTAACGCCAGTATGAAGATCTCCATTCATTCTGAAACAACCAAAATATTTAAAAAATTGAAAATTTTGAGAAAAAAAAACGAGCGAGCCGTACAATTATTTGAAATAATTTTTAGTAACGAACAATCATTTTTTTCATTCCTCTCCTCGATAACTGCTTCAATAATAGTACCGCACTGTCAAATCAAATAGCGCGAGCTTTACTGGCTTCCCGTTACACGCTTCCGTCCCATTTCACGAAATCGCTGCCACAAATTGCAGGGAATCGAGCGGAAAGATCAAAAAAATAACTTACTTCGGATACACGTTAAAAACCGCCATACGAGTGTTTTCTTTCAATAAATGTTCGTGATATTCGGTGGGTTTCCATAGAAATAAGTTGAAAGTTTTTGTCGGACTACCGTTGACGTCTAATACGAGAAGTTTCATCACTGCGAGCGTTTCGTTTGTCATCAACTCTTGTCGTTTTTCTAAAAATAAATTTCTTTCGTGTTCGGACAAAGCTTCTTTTCGATTGATGAATTCTTTTCTCATTTTTTCTTCTAGTTCCTTGTATTTTTCGTTTTCCCAATTTTGTGCTCTTCTTTCTTCGGCTTTTCTATTTCGCCAAACTAGAATTTAAAAACAAGTTTAATATAAAAATAGAGTTGAATTTAATTAAATTTCACCTGATTTAACTTGAGATTTATCCAAATATCTAAAAGGATAACTCCTCGCTATACAAATATCGATACGTCCTATGGTACCGCCGTTAGGGTGTACCGTGTGAATCGGTACCGAGAACGGTCTCGGATAATTTTGATATCCCAATCGAGAATCCCATTTGGCTCTTCTCGTACCGTTGAAATTTATTTTCAAATACGTTAAATTTGTTACCTACAACAAAATATTTTGTATCCACAATAAAAAAATTCTCAATTACTTACTTCTAAAGGATGACAACCATCGCAATTGATCAATACCGCTCCGCATATTATCAATTTTGTTCCAACTTGTATTTTTTTCGTTGAAATTTGATAACTTAAACGTTCATCTATTATCGTTTTTATACCGTACCAACCGTCAGTTAATTCTAATTCGTTCTGCATCTTTATATCGGACACGCATAAAATCATTCTCTTTTGCGGAACGTCATCTTTTTCTAAAATTTTTCTAACGGCCGATCTTTCGGCTTTATCGATTTCTCGATCGTATCTAAAAATGTTTAAAAAGAAGAAATATTTATTTTTTTAAATAAATTTCAGATCCCACCTGTATTTTAATTGTTGTATAACTTGTTCGACTGTCAGAGTTTCTTGAATATAATCCGGAAACATTCTTTGATAACTCGCCAATTTCCAAATTATAAACTTGCAGTGGTTCCTTATCCAATTTTTTGGTATTAAACGAGAATCGACACCAGGCATTGCGTTAAAAGCGAATTCTATCTCATTAACTCCTATCAAATCTTTGATGTTAGGTACAACTGTAGCTCCATCTTCAGTTGAAACTGCTGCAGAGGATCTAATAAAAAAAAACCACGATGCAAGTGAAACTTTTTTCGGATCGTAACTAACATTAGCATTAAAACTTACTCTTTAAAATGAATGTTTACAGCATTTTGCGGAGTGATACAAAACAAATTTTCATCTATTTTATTTCCAGGACGAACGAAAGTACTTAATGAAATCCTATTTGTCCTCTTTTTAGCATTATACAGAATACCTTCTATTGGTCTGTAATAAAAATATCTCAATTAATAACAATCGTACCACAAATACTCTTATAGACTCACTTTTTATCACAGTCTAATTTTTCTTTCGAGATTCTTTCCATTAGATCTCTTCTCTTTTTCACTATAATTAATCTTTCTTCCAGTCTTTTAGCTTCTTTTTCAAAATCTACAACTTCTTTCGATTCAGCGTTATCAAAAGTAAAAACACTATCACTGTTTAAAGTAAATTTATCTTCAATTGATTTTTCCTCCCTCTCGGTGAAACTTTTAATTACTGGTCGTTCTTTTGGTATAGGCGTAGAACAAGCGTTAATATTGATATTAAATTCTTTTATCGGCTGTTTGATTGGTGAGATTCCTGTAAGATCTTCATCAAATATTAATCGTGCTTTTTGTAATTGTCTTGCTTCCATAGGTATTTGTTTTAAACATGAAAGGCCCAATTTTTTTTTAGTTTTTTTAAAACTGGAATTGGAATCATTGAAACTTTTTACTGGGGTAGTACAATTGGAATCTTTATTTAAAATATCATCAAAAAGGCTACTAGCTTTTTTTAATGCACTATGCGATAGATGTAAGGATTTTCCCGAGGCACTGGAAAATTTCCCAAACGTTTGAGGCATTATTTTAGGTACATCTTCTTTTCCTAACAAGTTATCGAAATAACCAAACTTTTGTTCAACATTTTTTGCAGCATGTGGAACATTCAAATTAGATCTTGGTATAAAAGCCTCATCGTCTCCAATAATTTGATCAAAATATTTTAATTTATCCTTTATAGAATGTTGAGTTTTACTATTATCTTGTGCTTTATTTGAATAATTTGAATTTGTTGTTATTTCATTACACGAGGCTTTGGAAAATTGTCCAAAACCATCTATTTTGGATAAAGGTTTCGGTGCATTACTATTAATAAAATCATCAAAAAAATTCAATTTCTGCTTAATGGAAATTTTTTTCTGATTATTTTCACAATTAGCAAAATCTTTTGAGTTTTCTAATTCTGAATCCATTTGTTTAAACAGTTCTACACTTTTACTTAATGAACTAGACGATACGTTTACTTTTTTGCCTGAAGACATAGAAAATCCTCCATAAGGTGAGTTAAACTCAGTTTTTAACTTTTTATTTGGTACAAACTCCATTTCCTGCATCTCTCGTTTTTTTGACACGAGGATTTTATTTTTCTCAATAAAACTTACACTGTAGTATCCGTTTCTTATAACTTCCGATTCTTGTAAATCTTTCTTACTAAAACCTATAAACGGTGTGTCTGTTAAATTATTTAAAGCCTCTTCCGCAGCAAATATAATTTGAGTATCACTTATAAAAGTATTGTTGTTATTTAATATGCTTGCATCCACATCAGCTTTTTTAAGAAAGTTATATTTATTTTTTCTATGTGATTCAGTTTGACTGGAATTTAGTATATCTTCAAAAAGTTTGGAATGTTTATTTATTGTTTCAGAAGGTATTTGAATATTTTTACCGGTAGCTGTTTGAAAATTTGATGTTGTTGGTAAAATGATAGGTTTTTGTTCACTCCAACAAATTGTTCGAATTTCATTGTTCACAGGAGTAACTGTTTGAATTTGTTCTTGGATTTTAGTGAGAGATTTTAATCTTTTCGGTGTTTTTGGAGCTGAAGAATTAGGCTTTTTAAAACACAAATCTCTTTTTCTATTAGTAACTAATATCTTGTATGCAGCTTCTCTATTTTTTTCAATTTGTTCGAGTCTATTTAAACATCCCAATAAATCTTCATCTTCAATTATACCTAAGTCAAAATTGCTTGCTGTAAATACCTTACTTTGTTCATCTTCATCTTTTTCTTTTCTATTCTCTGTTTTGAATATTCTACTCAACTTTATTCGACTTTTCCTTTGATTCTTTGTTCCCAAAAATTTTCTATTCACACTAGCATTTAATATGGGCGACAAAGGTTTTTCAATTTCTTTCTGACCTAGACATGGTTTTTTTATTAACAAATGTTCCGTTTCACACTCGTTTTCTGCATTTATATTTATTTCAGGATTCATAATGTAAAATTTAAACAAGCAGAATATAACCTAAAAAAAATTAAGAAACTCGATTCCGATTCTACACGAGAATCGAGTTTTCTCGTAAAATAATCGATTTTTGGGAAGTGGATTAAGAACCGATTCTTAACATTCGATTTTACGGTTAAGTGACTAGTTTCAAGTTCTACATACAAACCATACAAATATAAATTTATTTATTGTTTGATATTTATTTATACGAATATATGTATTGCGCTTCAATAAATAAATTTATTAAGTATAAAAAACATTGAACTTTAATTTAGAATCGATTAAAATCGAAAGAATCTATTCATGCGCTTGATTAATCGATTCTAAGAATCCAAAAAAAGTAAAAATAAAATCGGAATCGAGAATAGGGTTGCGCGATACACTAGAAAGTATCGATATTAGGTATCGATACGGATCGGAACGTAAAGTATCGATACAGTAGAATATCGAATATTAATTTATCGATACTCGAAATATCGATACGTTAACGATCCGAAATTTTGCTAATTTTGGGGTGGTGGAAAAAGACATTATTGCGATTTCCGGTCAAAGTTGAGTTCCTAGAATAAAAAAGTTGTAGATCTTGCGAAAATCTACAACTTTTTCATCACATAACCTCAAAATTAGCTCGAAAAACGCAAAAAACTGCATTTTTCGTTTTTTAATTTTTAATTTCGTTAAAAAATGTTCGATTTTGATGGAAATTTAGTAGAAGATAGCTTTGATAGTCATAAACCACGAAAAAAAAATTCAAATTAAAATATTGGAAATTTTTCGAGTTATGACGTTTTTTCGATAAAAAACACTTTTTTTGGGGGGGTGGAAAATACATCATTACGATTTCCGGCCAAAGTTGAGTTCCTAGAATAAAAAGTTGATCATAAAAGTTGTATATCTTGGAAAAATCTAAAACTTTTTCATTAGTGACTTTTTCACATAACCTCAAAATTAGCTCGAAAAACGCAAAAAACTGCATTTTTCGTTTTTTATTTTTAGTTTCGTTAAAAAATGTTCGATTTTGATCAAAATTTAGTAGAAGGTAGCTTTGATAGTCACAAACCATAAAAAAAAATTTCAAATTAAAATATTGGAAATTTTTCGAGTTATGACGTTTTTTCGATAAAAACACTTTTTTTGGGGGGGTGGAAAATACATCATTGCGATTTCCGGCCAAAGTTGAGTTCCTAGAATAAAAAGTTGATCATAAAAGTTGTATATCTTGGAAAAATCTAAAACTTTTTCATTAGTGACTTTTTCACATAACCTCAAAATTAGCTCGAAAAACGCAAAAAACTGCACATTTTTCGTTTTTTATTTTTAGTTTCGTTAAAAAATGTTCGATTTTGATGAAAATTTAGTAGAAGGTAGCTTTGATAGTCACAAACCATGACAAAAAATTTCAAATTAAAATATTGGAAATTTTTCGAGTTACGACGTTTTTTCGATAAAAAACACTTTTTTAGGGGGGGTGGAAAAAGACATTATTGCGATTTCCGGCCAAAGTTGAGTTCCTAGAATAAAAAGTTGATTATAAAAGTTGTAGATCTTGCGAAAATCTACAACTTTTTCATCAGTGACTTTTTCACATAACCTCAAAATTAGCTCGAAAAACGCAAAAATCTGCATTTTTCGTTTTTTATTTTTAGTTTCGTTAAAAAATGTTCGATTTTGATGAAAATTTAGTAGAAGGTAGCTTTGATAGTCACAAACCATGAAAAAAAATTTCAAATTAAAATATTGGAAATTTTTCGAGTTATGACGTTTTTTCGATAAAAAACACTTTTTTGGGGGGGTGGACAAAGACATTATTGCGATTTTCGGCCAAAGTTGAGTTCTAGAATAAAAAGTTGATTATAAAAGTTGTAGATCTACAAATTTTTCATTAGTGACTTTTCCACATAACCTCAAAATTAGCTCAAAAAACGCAAAAAACTGCATTTTTCGTTACACTACAAATTTATCGATACTTGGAATGTATCGAAAAGCATAGTATCGATACAAAATATCGAGTATCGGAAGTAAAAGTATCGATACACTGGAATATCGGATAGTATCGCGCATCCCTAATCGAGAATCGATTCTTTATCAATCATGGCCGCTTTTGTAATTATCGGTAAACCAGTTTACTTTTTTGAATGTGTCGTAGACCGCTGTAAATTTAATAACATTTTAATTAGTTGAACTACTGTGACCGAGATGGAGCACCAATGCTAACTTCCTAAAATTTAATTTTCAGTCTTGCGTAGAAATGATGTCCATTGGCGCGTTGCAGAAGACTTTCAAACATTTCAGTGGTCGGATTGTAGCTGAACGGTTTGGAAGATTTAAACGTTTCGGTACGATTTAAATGTCTTTCGGTATAATTATGATGTATTCGTGTTGATTGTTGTGTGGAATTGTGTTAAAAAAAATCATGACCGAACAGTTTCAATTCGATTTAAATAGTGAATTCGAAAATAGAAATTACAAAAGTTGTTTCGCTCGTACAATGGCAGTAAATTCGCAATACAAACAACCGAATACTTCGGATTATAAACAAATCGTTGGTAGTGAGGTGCAGAAAAGAAGGGACATTTTCAAAAAAGAAGTATCCAAAGAACAACCTTTAGTGCACAACAAAGAAACTCAAGAAGTGAGGTTAAGAAAGGTTAGTCATTAGATTTTTTTATTTATTATTATCTGAATTGTTTATATTTTATTCATGTTTTAAATGGTTTATTTACAATTCTGTATTGTTTTGTAAAATCCCACAAAAAAGGTTATAGACCCACTTTTTTAGGTTATAGTTGTTGATTATCAGTATGTAAATTATACGAGCCTCTTCATTTTATTTTCAAAGATAAGAAAATAAACAGGATTTGGTTTAAAAAAAGCTATACCTTATTATCATAAAATGTATTCAAGTACACTTCGTTATAAAGAATTGACTCTACCCTAGACCGGAACTATGGTCACTTCACACACACAACGTTCATGCCTGTAAAGAATGAAATAAAAAAAATATATAAATACAACTCCGGTGTTCAGGAAAATAGTTGTTTCCTGTGAATCAACGGATTTAATGACTTGTTTGTTTTGATTGTGCCGACCCTCTTGCTAAGAGGGCCGCAGGTGGGCACATATAAATTTTTTTTCAATATCCCTACCTTCTATTTATGGCCTTTAATGATTCTTTATGTTCTTTTTACACGTCTGACATCAACAAGGTGAATTGCATTTAATTTTAAATTTATTGTACTACAATCAGTTGCTGACCTTACATCTTATAGTTTTCCTTTTAAAGAATATCGTAATGACCTTGTTCTTTATATAAAATCAAAAGTCAACTTATGTAACTTATCAAGATTTTATTAACGAGTTTCTTTTCAAAGAAAGATCTTCCCTACAGTAAAAGAAGGTAATTTAATATATGAACAGCTGTTGGATGTTAACCACTATCCATATCATTCAGAAATTACCTGCTGCTCCCACATTCCAGAATTTATTTTCAGGAATTTGTAGAGGGGGTTATTACAAACAATGCAACAGCTGAAAAGTTGGAAGGATGATTTGGGGGGGGGGGGTGGAAAATGTATGTATGTAAATTGGGGTGATACCTAAAAGATCTATTGTACCCCCTTGGATAATCCACAATTAAAAGGGTGCTGAAAGTTGTAGCTCATTTACTGGGCTACCAGCAAATTCGAAACCATAGGTTGCTGACGTAGTTTGTCGTAAATAAAAGTCCATTTAATTAGAAACACACTATAATATTTAACTTAATTATTTTACTATAAACATTAAACTGAACGTTGGTAAAAATTGTGATTGATTTATGTATGTACAGCTTGAAGTCATGGCAACCAGGAGATGTCCTGATAAATGGCAACTTTATTATGTGGCAGAGCATGACACTCTAACCGGAAGTTTTTTAGCACCAAACGTTCCATACAATTTAATGTGAAGTGATTCTGAACACTCCTTACTTCTACTTAGTTGCTGAGAAAAGTCTCACAGACTAGTAGCTCCTTTAGTCCTATTTCCCGGAGGAATTTTAGGATATCTGCAGGTTTTAACTTAGGTAAATGTCCCTCTTCTATCCATTAATCCCCTAGGAATCTGAATTGCTGTGCAATCACAAGTATGCGGATGGAGGTTTCTTCTTCCATGCCACAGAATCTACATTCTTCTTCCTCCGCTATTTTGAGCTTTTTCAGGTGCCCATTCAGGTGACAATGTCCCGTTAGGATCCCTGTTTAAAATTCTTAGTGCAGTTTTACTTTGACTTATGCATTCATTTGATCTCAACAGGTTGTAGTTACCAAGAAGATCAAGTTCTACTAGATCTTTCCAATGGTCGATCTTCTCTTTTCTTCGGCTTTGCCTATTTCTTCCAATATTACATTGGAGCTGATACCGCAAAAAGGGTTCCAGCCCCCATAACGATAATCCAGACTCCCTCTCTGCCAGTTCATCTGCTATTTCATTTCCTTTTATTCCTGTGTGTCCCGGAATCCCTGTTAAGTGACTATATTGTTCTCGCCTAGTTCATTTAGTTTGCCTAGGCATTCCCACACCATTTTGGAATTGATTACACATGAGCTCAGTGCTCTAATGTAACAGTTTTAGATCTCAAAAAGATCTACAACTTTTGTATTAGTGACTTTTTCAAATAACCTCAAAATTAGCTCGTATAACGCAAAAAACTGGATTTTTCGATTTTTATTTTTAGTTTCGGCAAAAATTGCTCAATTTTGATGAAAATTTGGCAGAAGGTGGATTTTATAGTCAAAAACTATGAAAAAAAATTTCAAATGAAAATAATAAATTTTTTTCGAGTTATGACGTTTTTTCGATAAAAAACACTTTTTTTCAAACAAAAATTCTCCTTTGGAAAATTCTCGAAATAAGTTCCGCGGGTGTTCATTTTTTTCGTTTTTACATTCGAAATAAAGTTTTGTAGGTGGAAGTTGTAGAGGGGGTTATTACTAACAAGGGAAAAATAAATGCAACAGATGAAAAGTGAGAGGGATGATTTCGGGGGTGGAAAAAGACTTTATTGCGATTTCTGGACAAAGTTGAGATCCTAGAAAAAAATATAGGAAATAAAAGTTGTAGATCTTAAAAAGATCTACAACTTTTGTATTAGTGACTTTTTCACATAACCTCAAAATTAGCTCGAAAAATGTAAAAAACTGGATTTTTCGATTTTCATTTTTAGTTTCGGCAAAAATTGTTCGATTTTGATGAAAATTTGGTAGAAGGTAGCTTTTATAGTTACAAACTACGAAAAAAAATTTCAAATTAAAATAATGATTATTTTTCGAGTTTTGACGTTTTTTCCGTAAAAAACACTTTTTTTTTCAAACGAAAATTCTCCTTTGGAAAATTCTCGAAATAAGTTCCGAGGGTGCTCATTTTTTTCGTTTTTACATTCGAAATAAAGTTTTGAAGGTGGAAGTTGTAGACGGGGTTATTATTAACAAATAAAAAATAAATGCAACAGTTGAAAAGTGAGAGGGATGATTTGGGGGGTGGAAAAAGACTTTATTGCGATTTCTGGACAAAGTTGAGGTTCTAGAAAAAAAAGTTGAATGTAACAGTTGTAGATTTCGAAAAGATTTACAACTTTTGTATTAGTGTCTTTTTCACTTAACCTCAAAATTAGTTCGAAAAATGTAAAAAACTGGATTTTTCGAATTTTATTTTTCGTTTCGGCAAAAATTGCTCGATTTTGATGAAAATTTGGTAGAAGGTGGATTTTATAGTCAAAAACTATGAAAAAAAATTTCAAATTAAAATAATGATTATTTTTCGAGTTATGACGTTTTTTCGGTAAAAAACACTTTTTTTCAAATGAAAATTCTCCTTTGGAAATTTTTCGAAATTAGTTCCGCGGGTGCTCATTTTTTTTCGTTTTTTTTTGTAGGTGGAAGTTGTAGAGGGGGTTATTACAAGCAAGGGTAAAATAAATGAAATAGCTGAAAAGTGGGAGGGATGATTTGGGTGGTGGAAAAAGACATTATTGCGATTTCCGGACAAAGTTGAGGCCCTAGAAAAAAGAGTTGAAAGTAAAAGTTGCAGATCTCGAAAAAATCTGTAACTTTTGTATTTATGAATTTTTTACATAACCTCAAAGATAGCTCGAAAAACGCAAAAAACTGCATTTTTCGATTTTTATTTTTAGTTTCGGCAAAAGTTGTTCGATTTTGATAAATATTTGGTAGAAGGTGGATTTTGTAGTCACAAACTACGAAAAAAAATTTCAAATTAAAATAATAAATGTTTTTCGAGTTATGACGTTTTTTCGGTAAAAAACACTTTTTTTTCAAATGAAAATTCCCCTTTGAAAAATTCTCGAAATAAGTTTTGCGGGTGCTAATTTTTTTTGTTTTTACATCTGCTTTCAATTGAAATAAAAAAAATAGTCACAATAGAAGAACGTACTCAAAAATGCAAAAAAAGCAAGTGCTTATTTTTGCTTAATTGTTATTAATATGTTTAAATTTTTGAAAAAATTAAAAAACAACTTCACCATAGAATTCTACGGAAAAAATACAAAACAAACTGTGTATAACTTATTTCAATAAAAGTTTTATTAGCATTCAGAAACGTTATAAAAGACAGATCTAAAAACGTCATAACTCGAAAATTTTTCAGTATTTTTATTTGAAATTTTTTTTCATAGCTTGTGACTATAAAAATCACCTTCAACCAAATATTCATCAAAATCGAACGATTTTTGTCGAAACTAGAAATAAAAATCGAAAAATGCAGTTTTTTGAGTTTTTCGAGCTAATTTTGAGTTTATGTGAAAAAGTCATTGATAGAAAAGTTGTAGATTTTTTCGAGATCTACAACTTTTACTTTTTTCTAGGACCTTAACTTTGTCCGGAAATCGCAATAATGTATTTTTCCATCCCTCCCACTTTTCAGCTGTTGCATTTGTAATAACCCCCTCTAGAACTTCCACTCACAAAAGTTTATTTTGAATGTAAAAACGAAAAAAAAATGAGCGCCAGCGGAACTTATTTTGAGAATTTTCCAAAGGAGAATTTTCGTTTGAAAAAAAAAGTGTTTTTTACCCTAAAAGACGTCATAACTCGAAAAATTTTCAGTATTTTAATTTGAAATTTTTTTTCATAGTTTGTGATTATAAAAGCTACTTTTTACTAAATTTTCATCAAAATCTAACAATTGTTACCGAAATTAAAAATAAAAATCGAATAATGCAGTTTTTTGCGTTTTTCGAGCTAATTTTGAGTTTATGTGAAAAAGTCATTGATACAAAAGTTGTAGATTTTTTCGAGATCTATAACTTTTACATCCAACTTTTTTTTCTACGACCTCAACTTTGTCCGGAAATGTCTTTTTCCATCCCTCCCACTTTTCAGCTGATGCATTATTTATTTTTTCCTTGTTTGTAACTTTAGATGACAATTATTTTTTCAAAAAAGTTAATTCGCCTTAACTAATAATTAATATTTACCGGAAGATACTAAAAAGTATAAATACTTGATTCGTTAATAATTGTGAAAACCTCTCATTGTATGTAGGTATTTTTCTATTTCCTTTTATTGATGTATCTCTTCCATTTCCTGCTATATAAAGGTACCAATTCAACAATGGATAGAGTTGTATGTATTTATGAAAAAAAGGATGTTGTCGTAAACAGGAACGTGAAGAAATTTTTAAATTATCGACTATAGGACGGAAGCATAATAATAATTATAATAAAAAAAATCGGAATTATATAAATCGATAAAAGTTCAAAGAAATAGACGTTTTATTGCGAATTTTGATATAAGTTACGGAATTTTTTATAGAAGTTATAGTCTAGTCAACGAGTGCCTTTTAGGTCAAAACTTTTTAGATTTTCCCGAAAATTATGATACGAGGTGTCATTCGATTTTGTAGGTGTTTTTTGAGAGAATTTAAAAAAATTTATCAAAGCCCAAGATAAATAATGATTTAAAAATAAACTGATTCCTTAATATTTATTACAAGTGATAGAAAAAAACTTGGGATCTACCGACTCACTCTCTTTCTCTCTCCTACTTTCTACCTTTGTGTATCTTTCTTTCTTTAACGTTTAACGCAACCTTGTTGGAAGTCTCATTAGAAGTATCACTGCCATCTGTTATCGAATACCGAAGGTTTTGGTCGTATAAAGAAAATTCCAAAAAGGGAATTTTTTACTGTATTAAATTTTAAAAGTTACCTTATTTAAGTAAAAAATTTTACTTACACTGTTTTTTTTATGAATGAATTTTTATGAAGATTTTGGTAATTCGATGGAAATTTCAAAATTGCAGCTTCTGAATAAATTACTTTTTAAAAAGAGTACTTACACTGCCATCTGTTATCGAATACCGAAGGAGTCACTCTCTTTCTCTCTCCTACTTTCTACCTTTGTGTATCTTTCTTTGTTGCGATAAACGTTTAACGCAACCTTGTTGGAAGTCTCATTAGAAGTATCACTGCCATCTGTTATCGAATGCCGAAGGATTTGGTCGTAGAAAGAAAATTCCAAAAAAGGAATTTTTTAGTGAATTGAATTTTAAAAGTTATCTTATTTAAGAAAAAAAGTTTACTTACACTATTTATGCTGTTCTCTAATTTGTTAATGGATCTACCTGTTAGAGTAAATAAATAAAAAATTATTTTACAATTTTAATTAAGTAATTTAACGCCGACCTCCGTGTTTACAAAAAATGGTAATATGAATGTTTAAATTTTAAATAATCGACCTAACCATTTTTTTGCTTCTTGGAGCCCATCTTATACAGAGTGTCTACTCTAATCGATTTCTGCGAATAAATCGATTTTTTTTCTGTATTATTTTAAAGTAGGTACAGTTGGTTAATAATTATCGAGAATTGTCAAAATTTTTGGAAATATTGTCAAAAATGGTCAAAAATTTTGGAAAATTGTTAAAAATGCTCAAAAATTGTCAACATTTTTGAAAGATTGTCAAAAATGGTCAATAATTGTCAAAAACTGTTAAAAATGGACAATTTCTATCAAAAATGGTCAATAATTGTCAAAAACTTTCAAAAATTGTCAATAATTGTTAAAATTTTGAAAAATGGTCGATAATTGTCAAAAAAATATTTAAAATTGTCAATAATTGTCAAAAATGGTCGATAATTGTCAAAAACTTTCAAAAAATTTTGAAAAATGAAAAAAGTTGACAAAAACAGTCATAAATGGTCAATAATTGTGAAAAATTTTCAAAAATGGTCAAATAAGGTCACAAATTGTCAAAAATGATCAATAAATGTCAAAATTTTGAAAAATGGTCAATAATTATCAAAAATTTTGAAATATGGCCAAAAATGGTCAATAATTGTCTAAAATTGTTAAAATTTTTGATAAATTTTAAAAAATTGTTAAAATTTTTAAAAAATTGTCAATAATTATAAAAAAATATGGCCAAAAATGGTCAATAATTGTCTAAAATTGTTAAAATTTTTGAAAAATTTTAAAAAATTGTTAAAATTTTTGAAAAATTTTAAAAAATTGTTAAAATTTTTAAAAAATTGTCAATAATTATAAAAAAATGGTTCATACTTATCATAAGTTGTCAAAATTTTGGGATATGGTCAATAATTATCAAAGATCGTCAAAATTTTCTGAAAAATAGTAAATAATACGAGCCGTTTTTCTGAAAATGGATTTAAGCACGTAATTTATATAATCGATTTACTAAAAATCGATTAATATTACTATAAAAATCGATAATAAAAAATCGATTATAAGAAAATAATAATCGATTTATATTAAAATCGGTCAATTTTTTAAAATCCCTAGCGCTGGGGGATCGCGCAGCGAAAAGTCTGACCGTTATGTTTTTGTTAAATATGAAGTTTAATTTAGAGTAATAAAATAAATTCTTACATTAATATGTGTGTATTTATTTATTTATTGATTCAATTAGTCAATTAAAAAAATATATAAAAATATTAAAAAGATCATACAACATTAAAAAAGGAACTAAAGTTCCTACCGTGTGTCCCGCGACACGTTCTACTTTTCCTTTTTTATTATTAGTTTTATAATAAAAAAAATGTACCTTTTATCTGAAATAAGCTGTACTATAACGACTAATTTTAAAATAAGGACCTTTAGAAAAAAAATGTATTCGAATATATTTACAAGATATTAGACTTAATCGTATTAATGAATTACCCTGTATAAGATGAGCATCAAGAAGCAAACATTTTTCAAATTGTTATAAGTATCGCCAATTGTAAAATTTTTACAACTTTAAAAAAAATTAATATAAAATGTTTTTTTCAACGGGGCTTTATTGATATATGATATTTCCAAATTTTTACATTTTTATTATATTTAAATAATTAAGATTATAAGTAATGGAGATAGAGTTCTTGGACTCGAAACTCTATAAAAAAATTCTCTTTTCAAATTTCATAAATATTATTAGTTTTTGAATGATTTGTGTCTTAATTTGTTAATAACAATTACAATTTTGTATGTGCTGTAAATTCATCATTCATTTTCAGACCGGTATGGATTTATCTTCTCTTTGTTAACTTTTTTTATATTAAAAAAATGAAGATATTAATTTTTATCCATAATTTTTTTCCTTGCAACTTTTATTTTGGATTTTTTCTCTACATCTTATTACCGTTTTCTCAAAAATTTAAATTTTTTTTCCTAATTATTTTACTTAAATTTTTATAAGTATGCTAATAAATAACCAACTTTCCTTTGCAAATTCTTTTCTTTTTTTGGCATTCCAATCATTATACAGGGTTAAACACAAAAAAGTTCCTTTCTTCTCCATAGCTCTTGGTAGCCAATAGAATTATTATTATTTTATTAAGTTGTGTGCACGTTTCTACCATTTTTTAAATTTATTTACAACAAATGTTTACTATCGTGAACATCCATAAAACCAAAACAATAAACAATAAAAAAATCTAAAATTACTTTCACTTCACACACCCTATAGTAGATTTATTTCGGAAAATTCTGATTCAGTATTTTCTATTGTTTCAGTGCTTTAATTACCTACGTTTAAATAATAATGAGTTAAATATTACGCATACTAAATCGGGTTTATACAGAGCGTCACTTTTATGAAAAAAATGAAAAAACACCTCAAAAATCATATAAAAAATGGAACACTCTATACATTAAAGCATTGTTGGATTCTCATCTAGAAGAGGATTACAAAAAATGTATATATAATGAAAAGTGGGAGGGGTGACTATAGGGGGAAAGGGGGTTAAAGTTGAACAAAAAGATGTCCCCCCTTTCTTAAGGTTTTTGACGTGTTTTTTTTTAAATTTTTTTCTTAAAAATGACGATTTCAAAATTATGTGGGGTGGATAGTTTTCATTAAAAATGAATAATTTAATTAATAATTTAAAAATCAATCATGGTATATCCTGACTAGTATAATATGTAAATGTATTAAAATATTTTGTCTAATAATAAAATCATCCGTAAATAATGAATGAGGTGAAATAGTTTTCGGCGGCTGCTGTGTGTGTGAGTTGTGTGCTACTTTTCTTCTTCTTTCATCTTAAAACGTGAAGAAAAATTAAATTATATCAACGGAAATATTTAGAACGCGACACACTGTAGTAGAAGTATTAATGTACATAGGCGCCGAATTTAAATTAAAAAAAAAACACCGAAGACAGAAAAAACGAACGAAAAGAGTAACGTGCATTCTAAAAGTTATTTATGTTTTCCAGAGGATGTACGAGATTTCGAGAAATTTTGTCGTATAGCGAGGTCGAAAAACCGGTGATGCTAGTCATCATTTTCTTTATTGGGGTCATTCAGATTTACGATTCGAAATTTTATATAATTTTATTGTTTTATGTATCAAAATCGATGGAAAATGAAAATCTTGTATCTTACATGAGACAGTAGAAAAATAATAAATATCTTACTTGAAGTATTATATAAGTTTTTAAACAGTTTTATTAGTTTCACAAGATGTTAGTATAATATACTGGGCGTTCCATTAAAAAAAAAATGAAGTTTTTGCTAATTCGAATCTCCTAAATTAATGTTTATCCAAAAAATACTCGGAACCCCGAACGAAACTTGTACTCTGTTCAGTCAAACATTTCTACCAAATAAGTTTATTTTTTATTTGCTTATTAGCATTTATAGCGCACCAATTTGTAAAGGTGAGGGGCGCCAGCTCGAAGGGTTCCGGCTAGAGATTCCCCTCAAGGGTGATTCGACCCCAAGTTTATGTCACACAAGAATAACAGAAGGGTTTTAAAAATTGAGGGCGCCACTACCTTTTTGACGTCGATAAAAAATACTAATGAATTAAAAAAAAATAAGGCGGAAAAGGTAGAAACGCCTTGTAGGATTTAAATAAAAGTTAACTAGAAATCAAATAATAAAAATGTTACTTAAAAAAATAGAACACTTAAAACTCTATATCTCCCTCAACTTTTATAGTTGAGGATTTAGAAAAAAATAGATTTAAAACAAATTTATATTTTATTATTCTGCCACAGGAAATGAACAAAAGGGGGGGGAATTTGTACTTTTATCGGTACTTAGCTTATGGAGTGGTTGTTTCCGGAAAAGGTAGGTAGATCTTGCCTCTATGAAGTCTTGAGAAGACGGAGACTAGATCTTGAAGAAGATAGAAAGATAGAGATGTTTTCATTAGAACGGTATCCTAGCAGCTGTGTCCTGATCCCATTTTTGATAATTATTGACAATTATGGACCATTTTTCCAAATTTTTGTCCATTTTTGACAATTATTGACCATTTTTGACCATATTTCAAAATTTTTGACAATTATTGGCCATTTTTGACAGTTTTTCAAAATTATTGCCCATTTTTGATAGTTTTTGACAATTATCGACCATTTTTCAAAATTTTAACAATTTTTGACAATTATTCACCATTTTTAACAATTTTTCAAAATTTTAACAATTTTTGACAATTATTGACCAATTTTGACAATTATTGACCAATTTTGACAATAATTGTCCATTTTTAATAGTTTTCGACAATTATTGACAATTTTTGAAATAAAATTTGAAAAATTTTGACAATTGATCATTTTTGAATATTTTTAACCATTTTTCCAAATTTTTTTCAAGTTTTTGACAATTATTCACCATTTTTAACAAATTTTCAAAAATTTTTTGCTATTTATTGACCATTTTTGACAAAAATTGTTGATTTTTAACAGTTTTTGACAATAATTGACAGTTTTTAACCATTTTTGATAGGTTTTGACCATTTTCCAAAATTATTGACCATTTTTGATAATTATTGACGATTATTAACAATTATGGACCATTTTTCCAAATTTTTGACCATTTTTGACGATATTTCAAAATTTTTGACAATTTTTCAAAATTTTCAACAATAATTGTCCATTTTTGACAATTTTTGACCATTTTTGATAGTTTTTGACAATTATTGGCCATTTTTGACAGTTTTTCAAAATCATTGGCCATTTTTGATAGTTTTTGACAATTATCGACCATTTTTCAAAATTTTAACAATTATTGACCAATTTTGACAATAATTGTCCATTTTTGATAGTTTTCGACAATTTTTGAAATAAAATTTCAAAAATTTTGACAATTGATCATTTTTGAATATTTTTAACCATTTTTCCAAATTTTTTTCAAGTGTTTTTGACAATTATCGACCATTTTTGATAAAAATTGTGGATTTTTAACAGTTTTTGACAATAATTGACAGTTTTTAACCATTTTTGATAGGTTTTGACCATTTTTGAAAATTTTTCAAAATTTTAGACCATCTTCCAAAATTATTGACCATTTTTGATAAATATTGACGATTGTTAACAATTATGGATCATTTTTCCAAATTTTTGACCATTTTTGACAATTATTGACCATTTTTGACCATATTTCAAAATTTTTGACAACTTTTTAAAATTTTCAACAATAATTGTCCATTTTTGACAATTTTTGACCATTTTTGATAGTTTTTGACAATTATTGGCCATTTTTGACAGTTTTTCAAAATCATTGGCCATTTTTGATAGTTTTTGACAATTATCGACCATTTTTCAAAATTTTAACAATTATTGACCAATTTTGACAATAATTGTCCATTTTTGATAGTTTTCGACAATTTTTGAAATAAAATTTCAAAAATTTTGACAATTGATCATTTTTGAATATTTTTAACCATTTTTCCAAATTTTTTTCAAGTGTTTTTGACAATTATCGACCATTTTTGACAATTATTCACCATTTTTAACAATTTTTCAAAAATTTTTTTTGCTATTTATTGTCCATTTTTGATAAAAATTGTGGATTTTTAACAGTTTTTGACAATAATTGACAGTTTTTAACCATTTTTGATAGGTTTTGACCATTTTTGAAAATTTTAGACCATTTTCCAAAATTATTGACCATTTTTGATAATTATTGACGATTGTTAACAATTATGGACCATTTTTCCAAATTTTTGACCATTTTTGACAATTATTGACCATTTTTGACCATATTTCAAAACTTTTGACAACTTTTCAAAATTTTCAACAATAATTGTCCATTTTTGACAATTTTTGACCATTTTTGATAGTTTTTGACAATTATTGGCCATTTTTCAAAATTTTAACAATTATTGACCAATTTTGACAATAATTGTCCATTTTTGATAGTTATCGACAATTTTTGAAATGAAATTTTAAAAATTTTGACAATTGATCATTTTTGAATATTTTTAACCATTTTTCCAAATTTTTTTTAAGTTTTTGACAATTATCGACCATTTTTGACAATTATTCACCATTTTTAACAATTTTTCAAAAAAATGTTTGCTATTTATTGACCATTTTTGACAAAAATTGTTGATTTTTAACAGTTTTTGACAATAGACAGTTTTTAACCATTTTTGATAGGTTTTGACCATTTTTGAAAATTTTTCAAAATTTTAGACCATCTTCCAAAATTATTGACCATTTTTGATAAATATTGACGATTGTTAACAATTATGGATCATTTTTCCAAATTTTTAACCATTTTTGACAATTATTGACCATTTTTGACCATATTTCAGAATTTTTGACAATTTTTCAAAATTTTCAACAATAATTGTCCAATTTTGACCATTTTTGATAGTTTTTGACAATTATTGGCCATTTTTGACAGTTTTTCTAAATTATCGGCCATTTTTGATAGTTTTTGACATTTATTGACCATTTTTCAAAATTTTAGCAATTTTTGACAATTATTGACCAATGTTGACAATAATTGTCCATTTTTGATAGTTTTCGACAATTATTGACAATTTTTGAAATTAAATTTTAAAAATTAAGACAATTGATCATTTTTGAATATTTTTAACCATTTTTCCAAATTTTTTTAAAGTTTTTGACAATTATCGACCATTTTTGACAATTATTCACCATTTTTAACAATTTTTCAAAAAATTTTTTGCTATTTATTGACCATTTTTGACAAAAATTGTTGATTTTTAACAGTTTTTGACAATAATTGACAGTTTTTAACCATTTTTGATAGGTTTTGACCATTTTTGAAAATTTTTCAAAATTTTAGACCATTTTCCAAAATTATTGACCATTTTTGATAATTATTGGCGATTGTTGACAATTATGGACCATTTTTCCAAATTTTTGATATAGTATAAATAACAATTTTTTTTTAAACAAAATTCCAGTAATTTGTTCATCTACGTTATATTATAATTCCAGTAGATATATTTAATAATAAATCGAAATTCATAATAGTAATAATAAGTAAAAGTATAAAATATTCTTGTTGTATCTTCCAAGTAGATTAAATAATAAATTTTTTTATTGTTCTCATTGTTATATAATTTTTGTCTAGATAATTTGTCACATGAAGAGTGAAAGTACCCAAGTAGGTACTAAAATAATTCCAAATCATGCGGCGTTTATGTAATTTTTCTGAAATAACTCAATTAAAATAAGGAAAGTTATTTTATTGTCTCTTATTAAAAAAAATCTGTAACAATATAGATGCTGTCTTTTTAAGAATACTGTGAAAACAAAAATATTTGTAAAAAAAAGGAAGTTCTCAATTTAAAATGTATGATTATGTATTTTTTTTATCGATGTAAGATCATAACTCCAAGGTGGGCCCCTTTTAATTTCATTGATATTGGAGAATTTAACCTTCAGTCGGGCGCTTATAATCTCACAGATTCATTCTAATGTATTTCATCCAACACGCAGGCTAGCGGCGCAGCTTGTGCGCATTCAACAGTCGTAATCGTACAGTTCTAGGGATGTGAGATTAATGGAAAATAATCGATTAAATAAAAATCGATTTTTCTTCATTCAAAATTAATCGATTTATAAAAAAAATCGATTTTTCTTCATTCAAAATTAATCGATTTGTCAAAAATCGATTTTAATAAAAAATTAATCGATTTCTGCGAAAAAATCGGTTTTTTTGTATTATTTTAAAAAGTACATGCTTTTCATATTCCGATAATAAACCTAAGAGATTCACTCATTAACGATTTATCAGATTAAAAATCAAATAAAATTATATGAAAATTGTCAAAAATTTTAAAATATAGTCAAAAATTTAAAAAGTGGCCAAATTTTTTCAAAAACTGTCAAAAATTATCAAAAATGGACAATTATTATCAAAATTGGTCAATAATTGTCAGAAATTGTTAAAATTTTGAAAAATGGTAGATAATTGTCAAAAATGACCAATAATCTTGAAAAATTGTCAAAAATGGCCATTAATTGTCAAAAACTGTTAAAAATCGACAATTTTTGGTCAAAAACTTCAAAAATGGACAATTGTCATAATCTTGAAAAATAGTTAATAATTGTCAAAAATTTGTTGAAGTTTTTGAAAAATTGTCAAAAATTTTGAAATATGGTCAATAATTGTCAAAAATGGTCAAAAATTTAGAAAAATGGTCCATAATTGTCAACAACTGTCAATAATTATCAAAAATGGTCAATAATTTTGGAAAATGGTCAAAAATGTTTGAAAATTGTCAATTATTGTCAAAAACTGTTAAAAATCGACAATTTTTTTCAAAAATGGCCAATAATTAGCAAAAATTTTTTTGAAAAATTGTCAAAAATGGTCGATAATTGTCAAAAACTTCAAAAAAAATTTGAAAAATGGTCAAAAATTGTTAAAAATGGTCAATTGTCAAACATTTAAAAAATAACCAAAAACTGTCAAAAATGGACAATTATTGTCAAAATTGGTCAATAATTGTTATAATTTTGAAATATGGTCGATAATTGTCAAAAACTATCAAAAATGGCTAATAATTTTGAAAAATGGTCGATAATTGTCAAAAACTCTAAAAAATGGCCAATAATTTTGAAAAATGGTCAAAAATTTTGAATAATTGTCAAAATTTTTGAAAAATGGTCAAAAATTTTGAATAATTGTCAAAATTTTTGAAAAATTGTCAAAAATGGCCAATAATTGTCAAAAACTATCAAAAATGATCAAAAACTGTCAAAAATGGATAATTATTGTTAAAAATTTTGAAAAATAGTTAACAATTGTCAAAAATTGTTAAAGTTTTTGAAAAATTGTCAAAAATTTGGAAATATGGTCAAAAATGGTAAGTAATTGTCAAAAACTTCAAAAAAATTTTGAAAAATGGTCAAAAATTTCCAAAAATTGTCAAAAATGGTCAATTGTCAAACGTTTAAAAAATAACCAAAAATTGTCAAAAATGGACAATTATTGTCAAAATTGGTCAATAATTCTTATAATTTTGAAATATGGTCGATAATTGTCAAAAACTCTAAAAAATGGCCAATAATTTTGAAAAATGGTCAAAAATTTTGAATAATTGTCAAAATTGTTGAAAAATGGTCCAAAATTTTGAAAAATTGTCAAAAACTATCAAAAATGATCAAAAACTGTCAAAAATGGATAATTATTGTTAAAAATTTTGAAAAATAGTTAACAATTGTCAAAAATTGTTAAAGTTTTTGAAAAATTGTCAAAAATTTGGAAATATGGTCAAAAATGGTAAGTAATTGTCAAAAATTTGGAAAATTGTCCATAATTGTCAACAATAGTCAATAATGATCAAAAATTGTCAAAAATTATCTAAATATCAAAAATGGTTAAAAATTGTCAAGAATTGTCAATTATTGTTGAAACTGTTAAAAATGGACAATTATTGTAAAAAATGGTTAAAAATTGTCATCATTTTGAAAAATGGTCAAAAATTTGGAAAAATGGTCACTAATTTTGAAAAACAGTCAATAATCGTCAAAAGTTGTCAAAATTTAGAAAAATTGTCAATAAATAATACGAACCGCTTCCGAAAATCGATTTAAACACGTAATTTATAAAATCGATTTACTAAAAATCGATTAATATTACTATAAAAATCGATAACACAAAATCGATTATAAGAAAATAATAATCGATTTATATGAAAATCGCTTATTTTTTAACATCCCTTTACTGTTCTAGTATAAAGGTCTATTTTGCAGTGAGTATTTTAATCTTACAGATTCATCGCGCCCGTTCGGTATATTTTCTGAAGAATTGACTATCTCGCTCTTGAATCTAAGAGATGCATTGCGTCCGATATAGTGTTAAACTTACTTACTCCTAGAAAACAATCACAATCAAAATAGTGATTGAGGAATTGTTAGATTTATGACAATTCCAAAATAAAGTAGATAAAATTTATCCAAAATCAATTGCGAAAGAAGCTTAAACACGTGTTCGTCGCCTTTGACGACTTTGATGAAAGGAAAAAGTCGACACGTGTTTTAGCTTTTGTAATTAATTTCGGACAAACTTTACATGATCAGAGACGTACTAGAGATTTGTTCCAATAACAATCAGAAGCGAGAACATGGTGGAGATAATGTTGAGGGGGGATAGAAGTAAGAGGCGTAGTGGAGAGCATGATTAGGGGAAGAGAAGGGAAGAAACAAATTGAATACTTATTTGTTGTTTTGTTCAATTATTGTTTATTATGTAATACTTTTTTATAATTTTTAAAAAGGTACCAAGTAAATGTCTGCCGCCTTCACATCGCGTTGTATAATTCGTCGGCACTCGGCAATTTTAAATGTACTGGTTGTTCAAAGTTTGCTATAATACTCGTAGTATTTCGTTTTTTGTTAAGTTATTTATTCCTTGATGCGCCAGGGAAACGATACGAACTCATATTTTTTATATGTCTCGAGGATAAGCAAAAGCGTATGAATTTCGAATGGGTATTTAATAGTAATTAAATATTCCACTTTAGTAGAAACTTTTATTTAATGAAATACGATCTTAACGGTTATAAAAAAATTGTTGCTGTATCAATTTCGGCCACAAACAAGAACGATTATTATCGAAACTTTAAAAGAAAAATAAATAAAAGTTTTTCTTGGATATTTAGACGAGCCCAGCCAGCATGTGTGTGTTTTCCGACATATTATTTTTGTAAAATAGCTTGACAAACAGACAAAACACACACTTGTTAATTCTTTAAATAAACATCTCCCTATTGACTTTAATTAAAGAATTTCGGTTTGTTTAAGAACTCATTTGATATTGTAACGTTTATTCTAATTTATATTTACAGATTTATATGTAATACGGTCCTTATTTAATAATTTATCTAATACACTAAACACACTAATTATAATTTATATGAGAGTCACTTAATAAACACTTTATCGAGGCGCGATTACTTTCCTTTGGTATCAACACTGACTGATTGACTAATTGACTGCAGCGATGCTCGTGGCCTATTTATACTCGCGCGCCGTAATTCTAGAAATCTTTCGACGTTCTGGCGGGTGCACTGGATATTCTCGATGTTTCGTATTCTGGATGCTTCTCGAAAATTGGGCGGAGGAGCCATAGTCGTCTCATACGGGGATTTCACTGGGGGCACTAAGTGAGCATATTGATGCAGTAGCTCGCGTAACAATATTCACCATGTTTTCAATTGGTATGTGGCGATCAAAGAATTCGCAACAAGAATATTAAACGGGTGTTGTTGTTGTTGTCGTCGCCAGTTTGAAAATATTTTCGAATGTTTTTAAAAAAACTAAGCGCAGAGTGAAATTGAAATTTACACGGTAGGCAAAAAATAGACGCGCCCGGCTTTCTTTCATTAATTTTAATAACGTTTATGAATCTCTTCCCGATCGTTATTTCGTTACGAGATCAAAGGATTTGTTTTATTGTTCGATTTGCGTTGTCTAAAAATATTAAATCTTAAGATGTTAGTGATTGAAAGTGAAACTGATGAATTCCTTCTACATTTATATCATTAGGTTTAGTCGGTATTTCCTGTTATTTATTATTCAGATGCAGGATGTGGAATTAAAATTATAAAACCTATATTTTTCACATATATATTTAATTTATTAATGTTTTTAGATGTAACCGCTACATAAATAGAAAATTCTTTAAATAGGGTCTATCGTAATACAAAATTATTCAACATAATAAAAAAAAAACGTAAGTCCCATCCCTAGTCGGCAAAACCCTTAAACTGACTGCACGACACTGGCGGCCACCGGGCTTAGCATATTAATGAATCCTTAACCATTGTGCCGAATTGTACGATCCTATTTTGTATTTGAGGCGATTTAATTATCATAACTGTGATTTTTATATAAACAAATAAATTATTTTTTTGATTATGCTCCATTCTTAAATAAAAGTTGTTTAATTTTATTGTTCTCGTAAAATCGTCACCACTCGAAATTGTGAAGACAAAATTGTTCTCAAGGTTTTATTCAAGTTTGTTGCTTTTAGGCAATTTCGCTCATGAAATTTTTTATAAAATGTCAAAAATGTCATTCGCGAAATTGCCAAGCAACAAACTTCCATACCTTTCGACAATTTTGCCGACAAAATTTTTTCTCTTGTGATATTAATGATTCCCTCTCTATTTAGTCTGTATCTTGTTCTTTCTACAACATTTTCCACCACCATATTGTTGAATTCCTTCTTCTTGGATGTACTCGCAACCCATGTCAAGCAGCGACTGCCGGGTAGAGATGTTAAAAAATAATCGATTTTCCTATAAATCGATTATTATTATAATCGATTTTTAGTTATCGATTTTTAGTTATCGATTTTTATAGTAATATTTATCGATTTTTAGTAAATCGATTTTATAAATTACGTGTTTAAATCGATTTTATAAATTACGTGTTTAAATCGATTTTCGGAAACGGTTCGTATTATTTATTGACTATCTTTCGAAATTTTGACAACTTTTGACGATTATTAACCATTTCTCAAAATTTTTACAATTATTGACCATTTTGACTGTTTTTCAAAATGATGACAATTTTTAACCATTTTTGACAGTTTTTGACAATAATTGTCCATTTTTAACAGTTTTTAACAATAATTGACAATTTTTAACCATTTTTCATAGTTTTTGACCATTTTTGACAATTTTTCAAAATTTTAGACCATTTTTCAAAATGATTGACCATTTTTGATAATTATTGACAATTGTTGACAATTATGGATCATTTTCCCAAATTTTTGTCCATTTCTGACAATTATTGACCAATTGACCATTTTCTAGAAACTCTGACAATTTTCGACAATTATCAAGTATTTTTCAAAATTTTGACAATTTTTAACAATAATTGTCCAATTTTGACAGTTTTTGACAATTTTTGATAGTTTTTGACAATTATTGGCCTTTTTTGACAATTTTTCAAAAATTTTGACCATTTTTCAAAATTATTGGCCATTTTTGATAGTTTTTGACAATTATCGACCATTTTTCAAAATTTTAATAGTTTTTGACAATTTTTTAAAATTTTTGGCCATTTTTTTTATAAAATTTTTGACAATTGATCATTTTTGACCATTTTTCAAATTTTTTTTTAATTTTTTGCTATTTATTTACCATTTTTGATAAAAATTGTGTATTTTTAACAGTTTTTGACAATAATTGACAATTTTTAAACATTTTTGACAATAATTGACTTTTTTTAACCATTTTTGATACTTTTTGACCATTTTAGACAATTTTCCAAAATTATTGACGATTTTTGATAATTATTGACAATTGTTGACAATTATAGAGCATCTTTCCAAATTTTTGACCATATGTCAAAATTTTTGACAATTTTTCAAAAACTTTAACAATTTTTGACAATTATCAACTATTTTTGAAAATTTTGACAATTTTTAACTATAATTGTCCATTTTTGACAATTTTTCAAGATTATTGGCCGTTTTTGATAGTTTTTGACAATTATGGACCATTTTTCAAAATGTTAACAGTTTTTGACATTTATTGACCAATTTTGACGATAATTGTCCATTTTTGATCATTTTTGACAATTGACCATTTTTGAAAATTTTTAAAAATTTTTTTGCTGTTTATTGACCACTTTTGATAAAAATTGTCGATTTTTAACAGTTTTTGACAATAAACGACAATTTTTAA
The DNA here is from genome assembly GCA_947563755.1 of Lochmaea crataegi. Lineage (NCBI taxonomy): Eukaryota > Metazoa > Arthropoda > Insecta > Coleoptera > Chrysomelidae > Lochmaea > Lochmaea crataegi. The sequence goes on along the minus strand of OX387426.1, from coordinate 52,697,425 downwards.
ACATTTTTGATAGTTTTTGACCATTTTTGACAGTTTTTGACAATTATTTGCCATTTTTGACAATTTTTCAAAATTTTTGTGCATTTTTCAAAATTATTGGCCATTTTCGATAGTTTTGGACAATTATCGACCATTTTTCAAAATTTTAACAGTTTTTGGCAATGATTGACCAATTTTAACAATACTTGTCCATTTTTGATAGTTTTTGACAATTATTGACAATTTTTTGCCATTTTCCAAATTTTTTATAAAATTTTTCACAATTGACCATTTTTGACCATTTTTCAGAATTCTTTTGAAGTTTTTGACAATTATCAACCATTTTTGACAATTATTGACCATTTTTGACAACTTTTCTAAATTTTTTTGCTATTTATTGACCATTTTTAATAAAAATTGTCAATTTTTAACAGTTTTTGACAATAATTGACCATTTTTGATAGTTTTTGAACATTTTTGACAATTTTTCAAAATTTCAGAGCATTTTTTAATTATTGACAATTATGGACCATTTTTCCAAATTTTTGACAATTATTGACCATTTTTGACCATATTTCTAAATTTTTGACAATTTTTTAAAAACTTTAAGAAGTTTTGACAATTATCAACTATTTTTGAAAATTTTGACAATTTTTAACAATAATTGTCCATTTTTGACAGTTTCTGACAATTTTTGACCAATTGACCATTTTCTAGAAACTCTGACAATTTTTAACAATAATTGTCCAATTTTGACAGTTTTTGACAATTTTTGATAGTTTTTGACAATTATTGGCCTTTTTTGACAATTTTTCAAAAATTTTGACCATTTTTCAAAATTATTGGCCATTTTTGATAGTTTTTGACAATTATCGACCATTTTTCAAAATTTTAATAGTTTTTGACAATTTTTTAAAATTTTTGGCCATTTTTTTTATAAAATTTTTGACAATTGATCATTTTTGACCATTTTTCAAATTTTTTTTTAATTTTTTGCTATTTATTTACCATTTTTGATAAAAATTGTGTATTTTTAACAGTTTTTGACAATAATTGACAATTTTTAAACATTTTTGACAATAATTGACTTTTTTTAACCATTTTTGATACTTTTTGACCATTTTAGACAATTTTCCAAAATTATTGACGATTTTTGATAATTATTGACAATTGTTGACAATTATAGAGCATCTTTCCAAATTTTTGACCATATGTCAAAATTTTTGACAATTTTTCAAAAACTTTAACAATTTTTGACAATTATCAACTATTTTTGAAAATTTTGACAATTTTTAACTATAATTGTCCATTTTTGACAATTTTTCAAGATTATTGGCCGTTTTTGATAGTTTTTGACAATTATGGACCATTTTTCAAAATGTTAACAGTTTTTGACATTTATTGACCAATTTTGACGATAATTGTCCATTTTTGATCATTTTTGACAATTGACCATTTTTGAAAATTTTTAAAAATTTTTTTGCTGTTTATTGACCACTTTTGATAAAAATTGTCGATTTTTAACAGTTTTTGACAATAAACGACAATTTTTAAACATTTTTGATAGTTTTTGACCATTTTTGACAGTTTTTGACAATTATTTGCCATTTTTGACAATTTTTCAAAATTTTTGTGCATTTTTCAAAATTATTGGCCATTTTCGATAGTTTTGGACAATTATCGACCATTTTTCAAAATTTTAACAGTTTTTGGCAATGATTGACCAATTTTAACAATACTTGTCCATTTTTGATAGTTTTTGACAATTATTGACAATTTTTTGCCATTTTCCAAATTTTTTATAAAATTTTTCACAATTGACCATTTTTGACCATTTTTCAGAATTCTTTTGAAGTTTTTGACAATTATCAACCATTTTTGACAATTATTGACCATTTTTGACAACTTTTCTAAATTTTTTTGCTATTTATTGACCATTTTTAATAAAAATTGTCAATTTTTAACAGTTTTTGACAATAATTGACCATTTTTGATAGTTTTTGAACATTTTTGACAATTTTTCAAAATTTCAGAGCATTTTTTAATTATTGACAATTATGGACCATTTTTCCAAATTTTTGACAATTATTGACCATTTTTGACCATATTTCTAAATTTTTGACAATTTTTTAAAAACTTTAAGAAGTTTTGACAATTATCAACTATTTTTGAAAATTTTGACAATTTTTAACAATAATTGTCCATTTTTGACAGTTTTTGACAATTTTTGATCTTTTTTGATATTTTTGACAATTTTTGAAATTTTTTGGCACTTTTTCAAATTTTTTTAAAAATGGAAATTGACAATTTTTGAAAAATTTTGACAATTATCGATCATTTTTGACATTTTTTGACAAAAATTGTACTTTTGTACTTTTTGAAATAATACAAAAAAAAATCGATTTTTTCGCAGAAATCGATTAATTTTTTATTAAAATCGATTTTTGACAAATCGATTAATTTTGAATAAAGAAAAATCGATTTTTATTTAATCGATTCTTTTCCATTAATCTCACATCCCTACTGCCGGGCGCAAACGCGGAGAGGTTGTTCCCCTCCACCGCGCCTGCCCTCTTTGGCGCGCATGCGTGAGCGGTTGACTGATTGTAAGAGCGCCGAATTTGAATGTTTCAAACAAGATCTAACAATATGTAGTGGTGTGAGGTTGAGAATCACTTCCATGTTCTCATTACTCATTTAATGCATATACAGGCTGGTCTTTGAGTTTGTTCATCACAGAAACAATCTGCTCTTTATCGCCATTTTCTGCAGAGGTCAAGAACTATCGATAGCGCTATCGATAGTTATCAACCGCTCCACGCATGCGCGCCAAAGAGGGCAGTAGGGATGTGAGATTAATGGAAAAGAATCGATTAAATAAACATCGATTTTTCTTTATTCAAAATTAATCGATTTGTCGAAAATCGATTTTAATAAAAAATTAATCGATTTCTGCAAAAAAATCGATTTTTTTGTATTATTTTAAAAAGTATATGCTTTTCATACTCTGATAATAAATTAACAATTTATCAGATTAAAAATCAAATAAAATTATATGAAAATTATCAAAAATTTTTAAATTTGGTCAAAAATGGTCAATAATTGTCAAAAACTGTCAAAAATGGCCAATAAATGTCAAAAATGGTCAATAATTGTCAAAAATAGTCGATAATTGTCAAAAATGGTCAAAATTTCTCAAATGTCAATGATTTTTTAAAAAATTTGAAAAATTGCCAAAAATTGTCAATAATTGCCAAAAACTATCAAAAATGGACAATTATTGTCAACATTGGTCAATAATTGTCAAAAACTGTTAACATTTTGAAAAATGGTCGATAATTGTCAATAACTATCAAAAATCGCCAATAATTTTGAAAAAATGGGCAAAAATTTTGAAAAATTGTCAAAAATGGCCAATAATTTTCAAAAACTATCAAAAACTGTAAACAATGGATAATTATTGTTAAAAATTGTCAAAATTTTGAAAAATACTTGATAATTGTCAAAAATTGTTAGAGTTTTTGAAAAATTGTCAAAAATAGTCAAAAATTTGGGAAAATGGTCCATAATTATCAACAATTGTCAATAATTATCAAAAATGGTCAATAATTTTGAAAAATTGTCAAAAATGGTCAAAAACTATGAATAATGTTTAAAAATTGTCAATTATTGTTAAAAACTGTTAAAAATGGACAATTATTGTCAGAAACTGTCAAAAATGGTTAAAAATTGCCATCATTTTGAAAAACGGTCAAAAACCCATAAAAAATGACGTTTGTTCATCACAGAAACAAACTGCTTCTTATCGCCATTTTCTGTAGAAGTCGAGAACTATCGATAGCGCTATCGATAGTTATCGATTATTATGACTATCGAACACAATCGATAGTTTTGAAAAGTTATCGATAGTGGTATACACACACCATATCGAAACATGTTTTAATATGAACAAAATAACTAATTGTTGGAAGTTGTTCTCTCTACATCGAATTTTTCAAATAAGAGGAGTTAATTTTATTTAAACACATGGTACTTATAATAAATACGGCATCCTAAAGCGCTTTACAAAAAAAAATACAATCTCCTATCGCGTACTGTTATTATAAATAATTGTATAGAGAATGGGACATACATTACAAATTTCTAACGGTAAAATTTTCATCTAATCCGACAGATATAACAACCGTAAACAACAACGCCATGTACTACATAAACATATAATGAAGAAGAATGGAACAATTTATTGGTAAAACATTCCTTTGTATATCTATCTATAGATACACAATTTTCTATTCGGTGAGAATTTAAAGACATTTTAATGTGGGCATTGTAAAATGTTTTATTTTCAAATACAATGGCGTGCGCTAACAACCAAGGTCTGTAGCGAAAAGATCACATACGTTTAAATGTGAGTTCTCTATTGCCGAATGAAGGCGTTTAATTTTACCTAATAATGTATGAGCTCGAAAAAAAGTTAACGATAACGTGACAAAAATATTATTTTTACAAATTAATCTGAGCTTCTGGCAACAGTGGTTGAATTAGTGGGGCGATGAACACACGCCCAACTGTTTTGGTAGAGGGGACTGATCGCTGGGCTAACAAGTCTTCTCTCTCTTCCACGTAGTTTTGCTCATATTTTCCTTGTCGTACTTGTATAAGTCGCAGCGTAAGAAAGGGATTTTCGCAATCTGTATATACATTTAAAAAATACCATTTTTTTTAAAACACCCTATATAAGATTTCACTAATTAAAAATTTATACTGAAAAAACTTTATATAAAAAGGAATTGTTCATCGAAAACCGCACCCCCCTATCGTTTCTGAGTTCCGAGATTTTTGCAATTAAAATGGGTCAGAAACTTCTGGGACGCCCGGTATTAAAGAGCTTCCTTTTACGAGAGAAGCCCGATTAAAAATTAAATCAATATATCTACTGACGCATTTGAATTTATTGTAAGCGTAAAGAAACCTTTTAAGGGTTTCGTATCGAATAAAAGCAGGTCAAGAAGTCTCCTCCTACACCTACACAATAACACCAAATGGTAACAGATGTCTTGATCGGATATCTTAATAATTAAATTTGTTTAAAAATACTGTTATTTTTTAGATCACCCGGTATAAGATAGGGATGTGAGTTTAATGGAAAAAAATCGATTTATCTTTATTCAAAATTAATCGATTTCTGCGATAAAATCGATTTTTTTGTATTATTTTAAAAAGTACATTCTTTTCATATTCCGATAATAAACCTAAGAGATTTATTCATTAACAATTTATCAGATCAAAAATCAAATAAAATTATAAGAAAAATGTCAAAAATTTTGAAGTATGGCAATTAATTGTTATTAATCGTTAATTATTGTCAAAAAATGTTAAAAATCGACAATTTTTATCAAAAACTGTCAAAAATGGTCAATAAATGTCAAAAATTTACAAAAATTGTCAAAAATTTGGAAATATGGTCAATAATTGTCAAAAATGGTCCATAATTGTAAATAGTGATCAAAAATGGTCAATCATTTTGGAAAATGGTCTAAAATTTTGAAAAATGGTCAATTGTCAATAATTTTTCAAAACTTTTCAAAAACTGTCAGAAATGGACAATTACCAAAATTTTGAAAAATAGTTGATAATTTTCAAAAATTGTTAAAGTTATTGAAAAATGGGCAATAATTTTGGAAAATGGTCTAACATTTTGAAAAATGGTCAAAAACTATCAAAAATGGTTAAAAATTGTCAATTATTGTCAAAAACTGTTAAAAATCGACAATTTTTGTCAAAAATGGTCAATAAATAGCAAAAAAAATTTGAAAAGTTGTCAAAAATGGTCAATTGTCAACAATTTTTAAAAAAATATGAAAAATGGCCAAAATTTTCCAAAAATTGTCAAAAACTATCAAAAGTGGTCAAAAACTGTCAGAAATGGACCATTATCTAAATTTTGAAAAATAGTTGATAATTGTCAAAAATTGTTAAAGTTCTTGAAATATGGTCAAAAATGGTCAATAATTGTCAAAAATGGTCCATAATTTTGGAAAATGGTCTAAAATTTTGAAAAATGGTCAAAAACTATAAAAAATGATTAAAAATTGTCAATTATTGTTAAAAACTGTTAAAAATCGACAATTTTTGTCAAAAATGGTCAATAAATAGCAAACAAATTTTGAAAAATTGTCAGAAATGGTCAATAATTGTCAAAAATGGTCGATAATTGTCAAAAACTATCAAAAATTGTCAAAAACTGCAAAAAATTGACAATTATTGTTGAAAATTGTCAAAAATTGTTTAAAGTTTTTGAAAAATTGTCAAAAATTTTGAAATATGGTCAAAAATGGTAAATGATTGTCAAAAATGGTCAAAAATTTTGAAAAATGGTCACTAATTTTGAAAAACAGTCAAAATGGTCAATAATTGTCAAAAATTGTCAAAAGTTGTCAAAATTTAGAAAAATAGTTAATAAATAATACGATCAGTTTCCGAAAATCGATTTAAACACGTAATTTATAAAATCGATTTAGTGAAAATCGATTAATATTCCTATAAAAATCAATAACTAAAAATCGATTTATATGAAAATCGATTATTTTTTAACATCCCTACATTTGCCTTAACACTGATTCGTTAATGAAACCGTTTTCGGGAATACGTCCTAAAGGATCATTGCAAAGAGTGTTTAACTACAGATTATCTCGCGCACGAAGAAATGTAGAAAATGTATTTGGCATCGCATCAGCTGTTCTTAGAGCGAGTTGTACCAACAGTCGGCTAAACTTGGTTTATTTAACCATAGGGTTAAATTTAACAAAAGTTTAAACCGGTGCGCGTTGTACCAGTGGTGTTTTCGTGCAGTTTTGTTAATTATTTATTTTGAAAGGTTGGTATCAGTGAATGTTGGACGAATGAACTACTGTGGGGTAAATCACTTACGTTTTGCCAAATAGAAAATATAAAAGAAGAATTTTTAATGCGATTCTAACCCTCAGTTCCTGAAGTGTTGTTTGCTTTTGTATATTATTTTATTTACTGAAAATGAATAAGAATAAAAAAAAGGTCAAAAGACTTTACGGCAAAAGATTTACATGTAAATTTACAAGTTCATTGAAATCTTCGTCATCACTAAAATTTGGTAAATCAGAATATTCCATTATTATAATTTGGTAAATATAAAAAAATTACAGAATCCACTGATACAAAGTTTTTAGGTTAGAAACCTAGGATTATTATTTTAACCACTCACTTTTGGGCGGTTAACAAACCTGTTGGCAAAACTCTGGTTACCCACTGATCCATTCTGGTACAACACCCATTTTGCTTAAACCATTAGTTATGTTTTAAACCTTGTTGGTACAACTCGCCCTTAGAGTACTTCGTAAACCGATGTTACTTGAACCCAGAAAATCTGAATTACTTAGTTGAAATGGCAGTAGCTCACCTACATAATTTTTTAAGAGAAAGCCACACCGAAATTAATTGAAAGCTTGTATAAAACTGTAACTAACGAACCAATATCTTCGCTATTTTCAATTAGAAATATTCCAAGAAAATGCAACACGAATTAGAGACGAATTATTGTCATCGTACTTTCAGATAAAAGACTTGTGCTGGTTGAATAACAAATTTCAGATTTAGAAAGAAGTATGAAATTTTGAAAAATGTCAAGAGGAGCTTCAATTAGAAGATTTAAAGCTAGAAATCTACTATATTAAAAAAAAACTCAATAATGTTTAACTTCAACTTTTAACTGATTTTCAGGTAATAAGATGAGAAATGTATTCTACAAGGTAGAGACTTTAAATGAAATAATGCTCCTAGTCGGTTAGATTTTTGTTCATTGACAAATTCCAAAAACATATCAACTAAGATTTTTCATTGATTCGTAATCAAAATGACACAAAAAAATTTCGAGATAATCATAGATATGCAAGTAAACATTCAATATACATCTAACTTTTTTGGGAGTAATTTAATGAATAGAACAGTAGAAAACTAAATATAGAATTACAACAAACAATATTATTGGGTTTATGAATTATGTTACAAAAATAATTTGAAGAGAACAAGCATACAGTGTAAGAGAAAAAGAAAATATATTATGTAGACAAGTTTTGGTACACCCAGTATTAAGAAAAAAATATTGATACAATTCGTAGCACGTACACCTACTTACAACATTATTCTTTCTTATAAGGTTAACTATTAATATAAACCCACTTTGTGTTCAGCACATAATTATAATAAATAGGAACACTTTCTTCCCATGGCGTTAATAAATCCATAATAATAATAACTATAAATTAGTTGGCACTGTAATAATAATTAAACTAATTTTTTTTAAAATTTAATTCATTACAAAATAGAATCTCACGAATAACATCGTTTATATTTGCATAACTATAAGGGAGTGGCTGGCGAACTCATTGTTATTAATAAATCGTCGGTAGTACCATTCTAATAACTGTAAAGGTTAAAACAACAGTGTTGGGTCCAAGAATCTTGAGGTCTGATATTGAACTCTGTATCCGTATTCTCGACTATCTGGGAAGGGAACGTTCCCAAGAGAGCTAGTTCAATTTCACTCCCCGGAACAAAAATGTAAGGGCCTGTTTCAAATGTTCTGTATCTGTAGAGTAGGGAGGATGAGTTTAGGCCCACAGTACTTAGGCCACATGTGACCCATTGTAAGTCCTCCCTGGTCATCGTCCATCCTGTCCTTTCCAGGAAGGTGAACAGGAGACAAGGTGGAAGGTGGACAAAGAGACATCTACTTTATATCGGCAAGATTTATCAAACACACACTCTCTCATTGACGATAAATCCGTGCACTCACATAAGACATGCCTGCATAGAGGTGTGTCCACTTGTTCCATTGTAAGGAGGTGTTTCCTTAGCTTGCAGTGGCTAGTCATAAATCCTACTAGGTTTTTACTGGTCATCGCCAAATATTTCTTCCCAGAGTCGCCCAGGGTGATCCTGGCTAGACTGCATCCCATCTCTTTATGGATTGAACATGTGTGTAACGTTTAGCCAAAGACGGTCAATAATTGTCAAAATCAATCAAAACTGTCAAAAATGGTCAAATATTGTTAAAATTTTGAAAAATGGTCAAAAATTATAAAAACTGTCATAAATGGTCAAAAATAGTCAATAATTGTTAAAATTTGAAAAAACGGTTAAAAATTATCCAAATTTTTGAAAAAATGGTTAAAAATTATCCAAATTTTTGAAAAAATGGTCAATAATTGTTAAAATTTGAAAATATGGTCAATAATTGTCAAAAACTGCCAAAAATGGTCAATAATTGTTAAATATTTAAAAAAAATGGTCAATGATTGTCAACATTTTTGAGAAATGGTCAAAAATTGTCAAAATTGTGAAAAAATGGTCAAATATTGTTAAAATTTTGAAAAATAGTCTAAAATTGTTAAATATTTAAAAAAAATGGTCAATGATTGTCAACATTTTTGAAAAATGGTCAAAATTGTGAAAAAATGGTCAAAAATTGTTAAAATTTTGAAAAATAATCAAAAATTGTTAGATATTTTAAAAAAATGGTCAATCATTGTCAACATTTTTGAAAAATGGTCAAAAATTGTCAAAATTATGAAAAAATGGTCAATAATTATAAAAACTGTCAAAAATGGTCAAAAATAGTTAATAATTGTTAAAATTTTGAAAAAATGGTGAATAATTATAAAAAACTGTCAAAAATGGTCAAATATTGTTAAATATTTCAAAAAATGGTCAAAAATAGTCAATAATTGTTAAAACTGTCAAAATTGGCCAATAATTGTTAAAACTGTCAAAATTGGTCAATAGTTGTCAAAAATGGTCAATAATTGTTAAAATTTGAAAAAAAAAAAGGTCAAAAATTTTCAATATTTGTTAGAAACTGTCAAAAATGGTCAATAATTGTCAAAAACTACCAAAAATGCTCAAAGATTGTTAAATATTTTAAAAATTGGCCAAAAATAGTTAATAATTGTTAAAATTTTGAAAAAATGGTGAATAATTATAAAAAACTGTCAAATATTGTTGAATATTTCAAAAAATAGTCAAAAATGGTCAATAATTGTTAAAACTGTCAAAATTGGTCAATAATTGTTAAAATTTGAAAAAACGGCCAAAAACAGTCATAAATGTTCAAAAATTGATAAATATTTTAAAAATTGGTCAAAAATTGTTAAAATGGTGAATAATTATAAAAAACTGTCAAAAATGGTCAAATATTGTTGAATATTTCAAAAAATGGTCAATAATTGTTAAAACTGTCATAATTGGTCAAGTATTGTTAAATATTTCAAAAAATGGTCTAAAATAGTCAATAATTGTTAAAACTGTCAAAATTGGCCAATAATTGTCAAAAATGGTCAATAATTGTTAAAATGTGAAAAAACGGTCAAAAATTGTCAATATTTGTCAGAAACGTCAAAAATGGTTAATAATTGTCAAAAACTGCCAAAAATGTTCAAAATTTGTTAAATATTTTAAAAATTGGTCAAAAATAGTTAATAATTGTTAAAATTTTCAAAAAATGGTGAATAATTATAAAAAACTGTCAAATATTGTTGAATATTTCAAAAAATGGTCAAAAATAGTCAATAATTGTTAAAACTGTCAAAATTGGTCAATAATTGTTAAAATTTGAAAAAACGGCCAAAAATTGTCAAAATTTTTGAAAAAATGGTCAATATTTGTCAGAAACTGTCAAAAATGGTCAATAATTGTCAAAAACTGCCAAAAATGTTCAAAAATTGTTAAACATTTTAAAAATTGGTCAAAAATAGTTGATAATTTTTAAAATTTTGAAAAATGGTGAATAATTATAAAAAACTGTCAAAAATGGTCAAATATTGTAGAATATTTCAAAAAATGGTCAATAATTGTTAAAATTTGAAAAAACGGTCAAAAATTGTTAAATATTTTAAAAATTGGTCAAAAATAGTCAAAAATTGTTAAAACTGTCAAAATTGGTCAATATTTGTCAGAAACTGTCAAAAATGGTCAATAATTGTCAAAAACTGCCAAAAATGGTCAAAAATTTTTTAATTATCAAAAATGGTCTATTAAGAAAAACAAGTCTTACAATATTCCGAGGGTCACGAATCTTACCGAATCCGTCTTAGATTCTGACAGTTTCAAATAATGATTGTACTCACACGCAATACACTTTCTTTATCTCTCTCTCTCCCATCTTCCATATCTCACTTTTTTAATCTGTTCTTTTATGCATATACTTATTGTTGGAATTTAAATAAAATTCCACCCGAGTATTAAACTAATATTATTATATCACGCCCTATTGACAGTGTGGGTTCGAGAATGGCTGTGGCAATAACTATCACATTTTTTTGCTGTTGTCAAATTAATTTTTTAGGTGAAAAAATACCCCATCCGTGTTCACTTATAACTAATACAAAACAATTTCGATGTTTCACGACGACTCACACACATTTTTTTGTTAAATATGAAGTTTCATTCAGAGTAAAATAAATTCTTATACTAATATGTGTGTATTTATTTTCTAATTTGTAATGACATTTTATCTCAAAATTCTCAAAAAGTATATTATTTTCTTGGACATATAAAAATTTTTGAGAATTTCCATTACAATTGAATAATAATTGCTTTCGTAGTTTGATGTGAACCAGCTGTTATGTTATCGGAGAGAATACAAATTACGTTACGCTAAGAACAATACAGTTCTATGAACTTTAACGAAAAAAAAAAAAAAAAAAAATTTAAATAAAAAACGTCTCGTCGTGGAATAAGTTCCCAGCAATTTGTAACTTCAAACGGGTCGTCACAAATTATATCGGTAGATAGTAATTACGTTTGTTGTTTCTTTATTTTCTTGTAACTTTTAGTTTGATGTAAATCAACGGAAAGGGAAGTCAAAAATACCGACCGTAAAACTATCAAAAATCTAGTACCATTGTTGGTAGAGGTCATTCCCATTTTACCGTCCTTTAATCTATGTTTTAAATTACCATTTTGATATACTTCAAGTATTCCGTTGAGTCATACTTAAAACGAATAAAAACCGTTGGACAAACAATAAATATATTATGGGAGTGTATGGAAAAAATGTTTTCCGACAAAAAAAACTGGATATCGATTTTTACGCTCTCCAACGTAAATACTCGGTCCACATAGCTTTCTCCGAAACGGTAAGACCAAAAAGTGAGACCCCAAAATGGATCGAATAAATTTTTTTCGGCTGCCGAAAAAAAAATACGCCGCCCCCCCCCTCCCCTACCGCAAGCTTTTTTATTATTTGAACTGTCGAAAAAAAAACATTCGAGTAAAGTCAAAAATAAGTGTGACCCGTAATTTTTTTTTTTAAAAAGACCATCAGGTAAGGGGGTTTCGGACTCTCTTCGTCACTTAATCCCCCCTTCCCCCTACAAGAACCGCCAAGTTATTAATTCAGAACGAAAATATTCGAGAAATCTTCCTCATTTGGGGTGACCATAATGATATTTTTTTTTGGCAATTGATCCCCCGAATTGATGGTGAAAACCGTATATGGTGTTTTTAGGCATCGTTAAGAACGGTATATTGCAAAATTAGTGAAAAAAGTCAAAATTTGGCGCCCTCTATATCGACTTCAAATTTTTTTCAAAAATGGATTCCGATAGATTCAAACCTGGAAATTTTCATAGGCATAATCAAAATTTTTTTGCTTTTTTTTTGGAATTTTAATCATTTACCCTAATATATTTTATATAGTCCATGCATAGGTCTTGACGAGTTCTTGAAAATTGGATTTAGCTATTTTTCCATATTTTCATAAATAAAAAAATTGCGTTTATATTTTCTTATATAATTCCAGTGGCAACGCCGATGGGCACAAATCATTATTTTTCCCAAAATCCGCTCGACCGAATTCTACATGGAAACACCATTGGGCACTCTAACAAAATATTGTTAAAATATATTACCCTAACTACGGCACTGATTATATTTTTTGTCAAATTTTCTCTTTGACGCCAAACATAATCATTTTCGACCTTCTACACAAACCCTCTCTAGCAAAATTTCGATACGACGTCTACTTCACCTTCAAAAACTCAGCTCAAGTTGCCCCTTATAAATCCTACTGACTACGCCATATTATGGTGTTTATAATGAAACGACAGTATAGAAACTAAACTTTATTCGCAGTCCAAGCGCCGGTACAAAAACATATTGTTAGTCTGGGCACTTTATGTAAAAAATAAGACATATTTATAGTCCAAGTCATTTGTAATAATACTTATAACAAATACCGGCTGAGGAGGATGAAATTTGACCCAATCAAAATTTTTCTCAAAAATTTCACGAAATTATGTATGAGGGGGGGGGGGTCTGTGAGGCCGCCACGTATTGATAATCTCAGACGATTTGTTACCGCTGCATCATTTATCTTATACTAGGGATGTTAAAAAATAATCGATTTTTAATAAATCGATTTTATAAATTACGTGTTTAAATCGATTTTTGGAAACGATTGGTATTATTTATTGACTATTTTTCTAAATTTTGACAACTTTTGACGATTATTGACCATTTTTCAAAATTTTAACAATTATTGTTCATTTTTCACAGTTATTGACCATTTTGCCTGTTTTTCAAAATTAGTGACCATTTTTCCAAATTTTTGACCATTTTTCAAAATGATGACAATTTTTAACCATTTTTTGAGAGTTTTTGACCATTTTTGAGAATTTTTCAAAATTTTATACCATTTTCCAAAATTATTGACCATTTTTGATAATTATTGATAATTGTTGACAATTATGGACTATTTTTCCAAATTTTTGACCATTTTTGACCATACTTCAAAATTTTGACAATTTTTAACAATAATTGTACATTTTTGACAATTTTTGACCGTTTTTGATAGTTTTTGACAATTATTGGCCATTTTTGACTGTTTTTCAAATTAGTGACCATTTTTCCAAATTTTTGACCATTTTTCAAAATGATGACAATTTTTAACCATTTTTTGAGAGTTTTTGACCATTTTTGAGAATTTTTCAAAATTTTAGACCATTTTCCAAAATTATTGACCATTTTTGATAATTATTGATAATTGTTGACAATTATGGACTATTTTTCCAAATTTTTGACCATTTTTGACCATACTTCAAAATTTTGACAATTTTTAACAATAATTGTACATTTTTGACCGTTTTTGATAGTTTTTGACAATTATTGGCCATTTTTGACAATTTGGAACACAGGACCAACTCCACGTCGTCTTACAGGTATGTGCCTTTTTAAACTTTTGTGAAGCAGATTATTTAAATTTTATCAACAGCACATTACAATATTGATCTATAATACCTATAATTATATCAATTCATTTAATTTAAAGCGTTAAATAAAAAAATTATATTAATTAAAGACCTTGATGTAACAATATATAATCGTTTTTATAATATTTTTAAGCAAACACAAAAGTAACGATATATACCTATAAGTTAATAATTATTATTGTGCGTAACTACCACGGTCGTATCGACAAACATTTTCAAAGGTATTCATAAACATAAAAATATTTACCAATTAAAATTAAATAATTTTCCTATTGTTTTTTATTTTCGAGTGCGGCATTGATATTATAGCGTAACGTTCGTTCTTTGTCTACCTTAGATAATAATATAGCGGAAATAATTGTTACTGAAATAATAATAAAAGAAATAAAACACACACATGTATATATAAATATGGACGTGGTTGACACCCAGGACGAGGTTACGTTATATCATCATATCAATTTCACCAACTCCATCATTGTATTACGCCAGATATGCAAATTATTTATTAAAATGAGGATTTTGTAGAACGAAACGAGTTTAAATGAAAAAAGAGTACGTCACTGGTTTCGGAACAATAATAATACTTTACAGGGCTGTAACTCAGAAACGAGGGCTTGTATAAACATCGTTGTGGATGAAGCTGGAAGGTACTTTCATTAAAATAATTACAATCCAACCTTATATTTGTAAGTGAATTTGTTATTGATCAACAAACATTTTTTTATTACGCGATATTTCTCAGTTGAACGAAACGAATCGATAAATTTCTGGTGACAGTGCTTACTTTTTAATCCGCATCATTACCAAAGAATTTGACAATAATCATTGGAAATTCACAT
This sequence comes from Lochmaea crataegi, assembly GCA_947563755.1. NCBI lineage: Eukaryota > Metazoa > Arthropoda > Insecta > Coleoptera > Chrysomelidae > Lochmaea > Lochmaea crataegi. The sequence continues at coordinate 52,682,301 of OX387426.1, read as the reverse complement.
CTCCGACCTACTTAACAAATTCAATATATCGTTTTGAAAAAAATTATATACAGCGTGAACCATTTAATAGAAAAGCACAAAGTTACAAAACGTGCAATGAAGACAAAGTTGAATAGATGAGGCTTTTACCAACCTCAATAGAGCTCTCTTCACTGTTAATAATTTTTTCCATTACTACATCATTGTAACGGCAATTTGCTCACTAGTATTGCAATACGAAAAAGTAGTATAAGAACTGTAAACAAATTGATGTTGTAGAACGTCAATTTACACTTGTTTATATAGTGGCTTGCAACTATTGGTACAGGCCACTCTTCTTTTTTTTCTATATCTATGGTTTTACTTTGATGTACTCTGTAGACTCCGTTTCACATAAGAAGAAGCCACTTGAAGTTCGCATTTCCTGTTGCGCAGGAATCAAAATCGGCCTTGAAACCTTGTCACGACCGTTTCATGCCATTGGCGTTTCCAACGATTTTCATGCCGACAACCATTTCATTATTGACATTTGAGGTTGTGTTTACTGTCGAATATTTTTGATTTTTGAATATTTTAAGACGTTTACCTAGTTTATCTGTGAGTGTTGTGTGTTTTATTTGATCTAAAGCCATGCCTCCTAAAAAAATTGTTGGTGTTAAAGGAAAAATTATACACAGTCAAGGCCGACAGATTCTTAAAAACGTTGCAACTTTTATGGAGTCCGAAACCGAACATGAAATTCAAATTCCTTTAAAAAATCATCGGTAAGTAAAATAAAAAAGTATAATAATCTAATATATTACTCCTGGCATTCAGATTGTTATAAAATGTATAAAAAGTATACATTACTTCAAAAATAAATGAATTCTGCTAAGTAATTAATATGGTTCTAATACTACTGCCTATTAATAAATAATTATCTCATACACAGAAAAACAATATGTCTTTGTATATTTACAGCACGACTAAATTTTATACAATATACATTTCTTTGATTTGTAAAATATATATCTTGATCTGGATTTCATTTGTTGGAAAAGCCAAATAAATACATTTAGTTTTACAGTGAAAATATGTACCTATAGCTGATTTTTAATAATAATTATATTTTTAAATTGCAGAGAGCGAACTTTAAAAGCTACTGAGGTGAGTAGAAGTACTTACACCAGAATTAAAAATGAATCCTCAGCTATTGAAAGTGGAGCATCTACATCCCTTAGATCTCCTCGAATAAATAGATCTAGGAAAAAAAAGGTACTGGAAGCACTAAATTTTGGAGAATTGCAAAGGATTCGGGATATCATTTATAATTTTTACATCCTGGAGAAAAGAGCTCCTACTTTAACATGTAAATTTGATTAAAGTACAATAAAGGTACTGAAATTAATTACAAGAAACTTTTGTCAGTTTACTTTTAGTATGAGTTTTTACGCTAGGGCTAGAATTACTTTTAATAGTCTAATAGATAAATAATTTTTTATTAAAATATACATATTTATTTTTTCTAGGCATTCTGCAGAAAGTTCTTATTGTTTTACCTGAGTTCACTATAAGTAAAACTTCTTTGTGGCGGATGTTAAAAAGTATTGGCTTTAGGTAAGTAGTTTTTATTAGTTATTGGAGTGTTTGAAGGGAAAATAATGTTGAGAATGAGGAAAATTGTGAAATGGGTAGAACAAAAATTAAAATAAAGCTACAATAGGCATTGTAAAATTGAAAATATTACAAGGTAACATGCATAACTATTTATTTGAAAATATTGTATCTGTTGTAGATGGCAGTGCACAAAAGATAACAGGAAGGTGATTATGGAATCGCATGATATTACTTTCTTAGAAAATATTATTAAATATAGAACCGAAGGATGGAATATTGTGTATACCGATGAAACATACATTCACAGCTCCCATGTGCAATCCAAGGGATGGTACGATATATCAGAGAAAGGTTTGAAAAAGCCAATCTCAAAAGGAAGGAGACTTGTGATTGCGCATGCAGGTGGAGAAAAGGGATTTATCCCTAATGCCCTATTAATTTTTCGTTCAGGTTTGTATTAATTATATATACTTATCGAAAAGTGATATTTTGTAAGTAACTGTTGTCCCATATATTTGTAAAGACTTCACTTATATCAGATATAACCTGTTTCAACTTAATTTAGAGAAATATAATTTTTAAACGTGGTGATCTTAATTCTATAAAAGAAAATTAATACTATTGTCACTTACAAACAAGTAGTGTATCATTGGGTTTTCAAACAATATCTAACAAAAAATAATTCCAACAGTCAAATAAGACAAACACAATTAACTATTTCTCATAGGACATATTGTTAACGTAAGCCTCGATGGAATTTATTATTTTTTTTAGGTTCTAAAAGTGGAGATTACCATGATGACATGAACCATTCAAACTTTATGAGGTGGGTTCAGGAACAACTATTACCCAATATGCCTCAGAAATCAGTTCTGGTTGTGGATAATGCTTCTTACCTTAGTGTGAAAGCTGAAAAAAATATTACAACAGCATCTAGCAAAACAGAAATGTTAGAATGGCTTAGGGTCCACAATGTTGTCCATGATGCCAGTAAAACAAAACCCGTTTTATATGAAGTAATAAAAACATTTCGCTTAGGTATTCCTGTTTCCTATAAATTTATTGGAGGAACATGGGCACAAAGTTTTACGGTTGCCACCTTATCATCCGGAATTCAATCCAATAGAAAAAATCTGGGCACTGGTTAAGAACTGGGTGGCAGTGCATAATACCACATTCAAACTGGATGATGTGGATAATTTAGCCAGCAAGAAATTTTCTGAGGTATCTGTTCAAGAATGGTGTTCTATTTGCGAACATGTAAAGAAATGCGAATCAGAATGGATTAAAAAAGAACACATTTTTGATGATGCTGTAGATTCTCTCAAGTTTAATGTGAATACAGGATCGTCCGATGAATCTACTTCAGAGGATGACTATAGCAGTGGCAACAGTAGGAGTAGTGACTCTGCAAGCAATTAATAGCACAAGTCTGCTAGAAGAAATTACCTCAATTTTTTTTCAGCACACATACATTCTAGGCAAAAATATTTCAAATATTGTGAGATGGTTCAAATTGCCGATTTTAAAATTGATATATATCCTAAAGTCCATGTTGAAAAATCTTAAATTTCCACATGATATACTTTTTTATCAGTAATTATTAACTAACATTCAAAATCCCATCAATGTGTTTATCTACAAATTGGATTAAAATATATTTCTCATTCGGTTGACTATTATATATACTACAGGTTTGGTCAAGTTTTTAGATAGTTTTGAGGATTTTTATTTCATTACTGTGCTTTTCCAAAATTATAAAAATACTATTTGTATTTAAAACACAAAACATTCTAAATGTTAGTTGCTAGTTAATAAAAGAATATTATGTGGACATTTCTAATTTGATCGTTCACTCCCTTTAGTGATATATCAATTTAAAAATCTGTCATTTGAGCCAAATCCCAACAAGTGAAACCTGTTTGCCCAAAAACTAGATGTATAGGATCAAAAGTGGAGTACATTTTCTATTTATGGTGAAATAATGAACCGTCTTCATTAATTTAGAGACTGGTGTTTGTGCTGCCACTACCCAGCGGTTTCCTGTTAGAACCCTTTCATGAAAATAGGCGAAATAAAGAACTGTCTTTATTAATTTAGAGACTACTGTTCATACTGCTATTTAATTTATGATTACTTAAGTGGATTAGGCCTCTTGGGGAAACCACTATAAAAAAAGCGGGCTGCTAACTCTACCTCTTGGGTGGTGTGGAAATGGGTGTATTTAAATTTACTAATATTTTATATTTTTTTATTTGGATAGCATATTACTTCATATTTATTTAAATATAAGTTTCTATTCGAATTTCAGCACTTCGATGATGTTTGCAACTGTACGAAGCAATGACAGTATAATGCAGTATAGTTATTTGAGTCAACCATATAACCAAGATGTCACCACTATTTTTCATAAATAAAAATTTTTTCAAGTTCCTATTCTGTGTTTTTTTTTACCTTCTTTAATAATATAAGAACGTAAATGAGACTTAATTTTTGGCCGATTTCATCGAACATTGCCAATCGTTAATTGAAAGTATAAATATTTCAACGATACCAAGTATTTTCATATCCTATTGTATGTGAAAATATTTCAAAAAGCTTCAAAGAATTCCCAAATATGTTTTATTTAAACTATACATATATGATAATAGATATTTATGCAACTAGTGCATAAAGTGGTGCTTTTTTTCACGAGTGGAAAAGTTGATGTCATGATGACAAAACGCTAAGTAAAATGTCACTTTTAGCACTAGTGCTAAAAGTATTTTACTTTTAACACTGACAGCATGCCTTAAAAATTATACTTCTACTGACGTTTGTAGAAAATAGCTATTTATGATATTTGTGTTAAAAGTAACATCTTTTACCACAAATATCACACACAGTTTTTTGTACGACTCCTATTTTGATAATAAAATAAAAGTATTTCAAGAAAATCACATTTTGACGTCTGTTGTCAGTTAATTATTTTTTTGACGTTTTAACAATAATTCTCATAATGATTATGTCTCTTTTAACACTAGTGTAAGTATTTCACTTTTAATTAGTAAAAAATATTTTACTTTTAACACGCTACTTTGTAAACGTCTTCTTTTAACACGTTTGACAGGCATTAAAAATTTCACTTTTAATGGCAGTTGTACAAAAATACATTTTTAATATTCAAATTTTGTGTTAACCTAAAAAATGTGAAAACGTTACGCTACTGTTTTAAAATTTTTCCAAAGCTATTTGATTAATTTTAAATACAAACGTCTGTCATAAATTGGCAGCTAATTTTGTACAAAATGGCGAAACAGGTTTTGAAATATAAAGAAGTGATACCATTATTTAACAGAGTATTGGTAAAAAAACCTGAACCCATAACTATTACTAAAGGAGGTGTGATATTACCAGAAGGTAAAAAAAATATCTTATTTTATTTTGAAAAAGAATTGATTGAAATTGATACTTGTAGGTACCAAACCGATTCTTCACAAAGCTACAGTGGTAGCCGTAGGTCCGGGTGAAACTAAAGAAAACGGCACCATAATACCGGTGAAGGTAAAACCCGGAGACGACGTTGTATTATCCAGTTTCGAAGGTGTTAAAATCGAATTGGAAAACGACGAAACCTACTATTTATTCAGAGAAAATGAAATTTTGGCTACGCTGAAAAAATAAATGTATAATCTCCGACTAACGATTCTTTCAACAAAAGATTAATAAATTATATTAAAAAACATTCGTTCATAAATTGTTTCCGGAGCTGAAGGTACTACTTACACACGTGTGCTCTTGAGATTTTGTTCTTAATCATTTAATACCGACAAAAGAAGAGAAAAACAAACGCGAAAATTACTTCGTTCTGCTAACGACCCATACACGACAAAATAATATATTACAGAATGCATTTGCCTTCATTAAAATTAATTGTTAGATGTTATACGAGTATTTCATTTTATATTTTATTTGTTATGGTGAACATTTACTGAAAGCTTAATTGTATCTCCACTTCAGTACAATATTCTCATGGGTGTTGGTTGTATCGTTGGATCCTTTAATGCCGTGCATTTCACGAGTCTATGATTGAATCTACATTCTTTCTTCTTCACTGGTTTGAGCTCTTCTCTTTCAGTCCTACCAGGACACCTGATAGAACCCTTAACACAGTCTGAACAATAAATTTAGATCAGATTAATATTGGACTTGTGTACTTCTATGAGCCTCTACACTAGACCTGTTTTCAGATCTATAGTCCAGCCCCCTCCTTAGTCCTGGACTCCATTGGACAGACCTCAGGTCCTCCATATATTGAGAGGAGTTCTGACTTTTCCTCTTCTATCGTCGAAAACCAGAACCATGTCAGACCTTATTGGTAGCGCAGTTTGTGTGCTGAGGTTTCCTCGTCTTTTTGGCAAAATCTGTATAAGATGGTGTCTGCCAATCTGCTGTTTCCTCCTCTTCCATGCACAACCGACAGATAGTTTCCTCCCAATTGTATGCATGTTCTTCCTTAGGGTACAGTGACCGGTGACTTATCCCTTATCTGGCCCTTATTGAGGTTTAATTTTTCGTTAGTCAGCGACTTCTAGGAGGGTTTTTTGACCAAGAATTTGCTGTGTTCCTGTTTTGGCATGTACAACTACGTGCAGCAGATTCTGATATTCCAAATACTGGTTCAGGACCAGTGAATGCATTTTCAGACCCTACCTTTGCTTCTTCACCATTCTCGATACTTATTTTATCCAAGTACTGTTATTTATTTGTCGCTCTTAGAGGAAAGTTTTATATATAAATAATTGAACAATAAAAATAGTACTGAAAATATGTTTATTACAGAAAAATTAATGTAACATAACAAGATAAATCATCATCGTCATTCCTTCAATTTAGCAAGAATTTCATTTTCTCTGTAAAGAAAATAAACTTCGTCTTTATCCAATTCGATTCTGGTACCGCCGTAATCGGCTAAAATGACTTCATCTCCTGGACAAACGTTAATCGGTACCGTTTGACCGTCTTCGGTTTTATTTCCAGGACCCACAGCTAGCACGGTACCTTTTTGTAGCTTTACTTTCGTCTTGTCCGGTAGTACTATACCTCCTTTGGTTTGATTCGCAGCTTCGGCTTTTTTAATCAATACTCTGTTCATTAAAGGTACTATTTTTTTAATTTTAAATACGTTAACCGTTTTCGGAGCAAGGGACATTGTAAAATATATATTTTTTTATTCTCTGCTTTAATTAATCAAATAATGTGACGTTCAATATTAAATTTGACAATTTGTCAGAAAGTACCTACTACTCGATTATATAAAATAGCTACCTACTACACTGCTTTCTAGTAAGTACTTAATAAAAATACTTTTCATTCCAGTCTTCTAGTTAAAAATAAAACACTTACTCGAAGTGGTTCAATCGACAGGGTATTAAAATTTATACCATCGATGTGGACTTAAATAGTTTCGAATTTTAAGGCATTAATTAACGTTAAATTTTACCAAAATTATGAATTTTAAATTATTCTAATATACGGAAAACTACTAAATTAATTAAAATGATTGTATCATAACCTAAAAACTGATATGCAAAGTGTCGAATTAACCTAAATTCGTCACGAATATTGGAAAATTTTGATATGGAGTCGAGTTTCCCGCCACCCGGATTTTAAATTTCACGAATTCCTGAAATCTTAAATTATTCACCTGTCAATTGATCTGACCAATGGCGTTAAAGTTCGTAATTCGTTGTTATATGAACTTACCTTTACAGAAAGTTACAAAACATCGATGTTTTCATCCGATACATCGAATCGAAAAAAACATCGATGGTGTTTCAAAGTGAACACCCCTCAGACCATTTCGAACTCACCTTAATGCTGTTACTAGTGATGAGCGATATCGTGACTTTTTAATTACGTTGTAAAATGATATCGTGATTTGTTAATATCGGTTATTTTAAAACGTGACGTTATCACGACATTTGATGTTTCCATATTCATCGGTATCATATTTTATTGTTTCCTCAAATTTCCCTACTAGGCTAATTAAATGTTTTCAAATTCCTGCACCTTTCTTTCCACTTTCCCATTTTCAATATTTATGTCGTCGAGAAGCATTATTATTATTATTAGGTTATCCTGCTATCTAAGCAGTTTGTTTTTTCACCGCGACGTCGCGCATTGTAGATCTTGCACACAGAACTTCTTTAGTTCTGTGATCTCGCATAGGGTTGCGCGATACACTAGAAAGTATCGATATTAGGTATCGATACGGATCGGAACGTAAAGTATCGATACAGTAGAATATCGAATATTAATTTATCGATACTCGAAATATCGATACGTTAACGATCCAAAATTTTGGTAATTTTGACGTTTTTTCGATAAAAAACACTTTTTTGGGGTGGTGGAAAAAGACATTATTGCGATTTCCGGCCAAAGTTGAGTTCCTAGAATAAAAAAGTTGTAGATCTTGCGAAAATCTACAACTTTTTCATCACATAACCTCAAAATTAGCTCGAAAAACGCAAAAAACTGCATTTTTCGTTTTTTATTTTTTATTTCGTTAAAAAATGTTCGATTTTGATGAAAATTTAGTAGAAGGTAGCTTTGATAGTCACAAACCATGAAAAAAAATTTCAAATTAAAATATTGGAAATTTTTCGAGTTACGACGTTTTTTCGGTAAAAAACACTTTTTTAGGGGGGGTGGAAAAAGACATTATTGCGATTTTCGGCCAAAGTTGAGTTCCTAGAATAAAAAGTTGATTATAAAAGTTGTAGATCTTGCGAAAATCTACAACTTTTTCACATAACCTCAAAATTAGCTCGAAAAACGCAAAAAACTGCATTTTTCGTTTTTTATTTTTAGTTTCGTTAAAAAATGTTCGATTTTGATGAAAATTTAGTAGAAGGTAGCTTTGATAGTCACAAACCATGAAAAAAAATTTCAAATTAAAATATTGGAAATTTTTCGAGTTACGACGTTTTTTCGGTAAAAAACACTTTTTTAGGGGGGGTGGAAAAAGACATTATTGCGATTTTCGGCCAAAGTTGAGTTCCTAGAATAAAAAGTTGATTATAAAAGTTGTAGATCTTGCGAAAATCTACAACTTTTTCATCAGTGACTTTTTCACATAACCTCAAAATTAGCTCGAAAAACGCAAAAAACTGCATTTTTCGTTTTTTATTTTTAGTTTCGTTAAAAAATGTTCGATTTTGATGAAAATTTAGTAGAAGGTAGCTTTGATAGTCACAAACCATGAACAAAAATTTCAAATTAAAATATTGGAAATTTTTCGAGTTATGACGTTTTTTCGATAAAAAACACTTTTTTGGGGGGGTGGAAAAAGACATTATTGCGATTTCCGGCCAAAGTTGAGTTCCTAGAATAAAAAGTTGATTATAAAAGTTGTAGATCTTGGAAAAATCTACAACTTTTTCATCAGTGACATTTTCACATAACCTCAAAATTAGCTCGAAAAACGCAAAAAACTGCATTTTTCGTTTTTTATTTTTAGTTTCGTTAAAAAATGTTCGATTTTGATGAAAATTTAGTAGAAGGTAGCTTTGATAGTCACAAACCATGAAAAAAAATTTCAAATTAAAATATTGGAAATTTTTCAAGTTATGACGTTTTTTCGATAAAAAACACTTTTTGATGGGGTGGAAAAAGACATTATTGCGATTTCCGGCCAAAGTTGAGTTCCTAGAATAAAAAGTTGATTATAAAAGTTGTAGATCTTGGAAAAATCTACAACTTTTTCATCAGTGACATTTTCACATAACCTCAAAATTAGCTCGAAAAACGCAAAAAACTGCATTTTTCGTTTTTTATTTTTAGTTTCGTTAAAAAATGTTCGATTTTGATGAAAATTTAGTAGAAGGTAGCTTTGATAGTCACAAACCATGAAAAAAAATTTCAAATTAAAATATTGGAAATTTTTCAAGTTATGACGTTTTTTCGATAAAAAACACTTTTTGATGGGGTGGAAAAAGACATTATTGCGATTTCCGGCCAAAGTTGAGTTCCTAGAATAAAAAGTTGATTATAAATGTTGTAGATCTTGCAAAAATCTACAACTTCTTCATGACTTTTTCACATAACCTCAAAATTAGCTCGAAAAACGCGAAAAACTGCATTTTTCGTTTTTTATTTTTAATTTCGTTAAAAAATGTTCGATTTTGATGAAAATTTAGTAGAAGATAGCTTTGATAGTCATAAACCACGAAAAAAAATTTCAAATTAAAATATTGGAAATTTTTCGAGTTATGACGTTTTTTCGATAAAAAACACTTTTTTGGGGGGGTGGAAAAAGACATTATTGCGATTTCCGGCCAAAGTTGAGTTCCTAGAATAAAAAGTTGATTATAAAAGTTGTAGATCTTGGAAAAATCTACAACTTTTTCATCAGTGACATTTTCACATAACCTCAAAATTAGCTCGAAAAACGCAAAAAACTGCATTTTTCGTTTTTTATTTTTAGTTTCGTTAAAAAATGTTCGATTTTGATGAAAATTTAGTAGAAGGTAGCTTTGATAGTCACAAACCATGAAAAAAAATTTCAAATTAAAATATTGGAAATTTTTCGAGTTACGACGTTTTTTCGGTAAAAAACACTTTTTTAGGGGGGGTGGAAAAAGACATTATTGCGATTTTCGGCCAAAGTTGAGTTCCTAGAATAAAAAGTTGATTATAAAAGTTGTAGATCTTGCGAAAATCTACAACTTTTTCATCAGTGACTTTTTCACATAACCTCAAAATTAGCTCGAAAAACGCAAAAAACTGCATTTTTCGTTTTTTATTTTTAGTTTCGTTAAAAAATGTTCGATTTTGATGAAAATTTAGTAGAAGGTAGCTTTGATAGTCACAAACCATGAAAAAAAATTTCAAATTAAAATATTGGAAATTTTTCAAGTTATGACGTTTTTTCGATAAAAAACACTTTTTGATGGGGTGGAAAAAGACATTATTAAAAGTTGATTATAAATGTTGTAGATCTTGCGAAAATCTATAACTTCTTCATGACTTTTTCGCATAACCTCAAAATTAGCTCGAAAAACGCAAAAAACTGCATTTTTCGTTTTTTATTTTTAGTTTCGTTAAAAAATGTTCGATTTTGATGAAAATTTAGTAGAAGGTAGCTTTGATAGTCACAAACCATGAAAAAAAATTTCAAATTAAAATATTGGAAATTTTTCAAGTTATGACGTTTTTTCGATAAAAAACACTTTTTGATGGGGTGGAAAAAGACATTATTGCGATTTCCGGCCAAAGTTGAGTTCCTAGAATAAAAAGTTGATTATAAAAGTTGTAGATCTTGGAAAAATCTACAACTTTTTCATCAGTGACATTTTCACATAACCTCAAAATTAGCTCGAAAAACGCAAAAAACTGCATTTTTCGTTTTTTATTTTTAGTTTCGTTAAAAAATGTTCGATTTTGATGAAAATTTAGTAGAAGGTAGCTTTGATAGTCACAAACCATGAAAAAAAATTTCAAATTAAAATATTGGAAATTTTTCAAGTTATGACGTTTTTTCGATAAAAAACACTTTTTGATGGGGTGGAAAAAGACATTATTGCGATTTCCGGCCAAAGTTGAGTTCCTAGAATAAAAAGTTGATTATAAATGTTGTAGATCTTGCAAAAATCTACAACTTCTTCATGACTTTTTCACATAACCTCAAAATTAGCTCGAAAAACGCGAAAAACTGCATTTTTCGTTTTTTATTTTTAATTTCGTTAAAAAATGTTCGATTTTGATGAAAATTTAGTAGAAGATAGCTTTGATAGTCATAAACCACGAAAAAAAATTTCAAATTAAAATATTGGAAATTTTTCGAGTTATGACGTTTTTTCGATAAAAAACACTTTTTTGGGGGGGTGGAAAAAGACATTATTGCGATTTCCGGCCAAAGTTGAGTTCCTAGAATAAAAAGTTGATTATAAAAGTTGTAGATCTTGGAAAAATCTACAACTTTTTCATCAGTGACATTTTCACATAACCTCAAAATTAGCTCGAAAAACGCAAAAAACTGCATTTTTCGTTTTTTATTTTTAGTTTCGTTAAAAAATGTTCGATTTTGATGAAAATTTAGTAGAAGGTAGCTTTGATAGTCACAAACCATGAAAAAAAATTTCAAATTAAAATATTGGAAATTTTTCGAGTTACGACGTTTTTTCGGTAAAAAACACTTTTTTAGGGGGGGTGGAAAAAGACATTATTGCGATTTTCGGCCAAAGTTGAGTTCCTAGAATAAAAAGTTGATTATAAAAGTTGTAGATCTTGCGAAAATCTACAACTTTTTCATCAGTGACTTTTTCACATAACCTCAAAATTAGCTCGAAAAACGCAAAAAACTGCATTTTTCGTTTTTTATTTTTAGTTTCGTTAAAAAATGTTCGATTTTGATGAAAATTTAGTAGAAGGTAGCTTTGATAGTCACAAACCATGAAAAAAAATTTCAAATTAAAATATTGGAAATTTTTCAAGTTATGACGTTTTTTCGATAAAAAACACTTTTTGATGGGGTGGAAAAAGACATTATTAAAAGTTGATTATAAATGTTGTAGATCTTGCGAAAATCTATAACTTCTTCATGACTTTTTCGCATAACCTCAAAATTAGCTCGAAAAACGCAAAAAACTGCATTTTTCGTTTTTTATCTTTAGTTTCGTTAAAAAATGTTCGATGTAGCTTTGATAGTCACAAACCATAAAAAAAATTTCAAATTAAAATATTGGAAATTTTTCGAGTTACGACGTTTTTTTCGATAAAAAACACTTTTTTTGGGGGGGGTGGAAAATACATCATTGGCCAAAGTTGAGTTCCTAGAATAAAAAGTTGATCATAAAAGTTGTATATCTTGGAAAAATCTAAAACTTTTTCATTAGTGACTTTTTCACATAACCTCAAAATTAGCTCGAAAAACGCAAAAAACTGCACATTTTTCGTTTTTTATTTTTAGTTTCGTTAAAAAAAGCACGACATCATTTCACAACGTGATTAAAAAATCACGATATCGCTCATCACTATAGATAACGCCACTTGCCCCGCTACCACTAAAAATCCCGTATCGCAAGGTATCGATACACTACAAATTTATCGATACTTGGAATGTATCGAAAAGCATAGTATCGATACAAAATATCGAGTATCGAAAGTAAAAGTATCGATACACTGGAATATCGGATAGTATCGCGCATCCCTAATCTCGCACCATTTTAAAACTGTCACGACAATAACCTTACTTTTTATATTTGACAGTAGATAAATAGTAAACATTCTACTTGTGAATAATAAAAATTAGAAAATTGAAATTGTTAAAAATTTATAATAGTACGTTGTTAAAATTTATTGCAATAGTGGTTGGAAAGAGTAGATGATTTAAAACGAAAGAGTTTTTTCAGTTACCAAAAGTACAGAATCAGAAATATTTAAAGATAAATAAAGTAGGAAAGGAAATAATTATTATGATAGACTTAAATTATATACCTTACTTGTGAGAAATCTAAAAAAAGCACAATTGCAGACAATATACTTTACCTTTTCTGATGACATTATTCTGTTCTATACAAGTTCCTACAATTTAAGAGAACTAGAAGAAAAAAGGTGAACAATGATTTAAAGAAAAACCAGAGATGGTTGATAAGGAATAAGCTGTAGAACTAATTTGAAAAAATTACTGGTATGTTCTTTATACAAAAAAATATGAATTCAGTTGATAGGAAATGAAAATATAAATAAGGTGACCATATAAATTGAAACAAATATATACATCAAATAGAAAAAATTTATGTTTGCCAATTATTGGTGCGCTTTACCAATGTAGGGATTTCTAAAACCATAAGATATTGAAACTAATCGGTGACACTTATTTCTTACCAATCTTCAGCTACTTAATTCCAGTGTGGGGCACTTGAGGGATAACATTCGTAGATAAAACACAGAGGATTCAAAATAGTGTAGAGAATGTTTTATGCAAGTTCGGTTACAGAACGTCCACAGATATATATTTTGTGTAAGTACTTATGTACTTTACTAATTGTGACTTTCCACTGAGGGAAATAAACTTTATTGATACTATTGCATCAAAAGGACATCGACCAAAGTCTTTCAGTCAGTATACAATGTGTCAGTCAGTCAGTAAAAAAAACAATATTACAATAGGCTACATACGTCGACAAGTTCAAAGTATATACAAGTTATAAGAAGGAAGGAAAGCTGCTTAATGATTTAATATAGAGAGGATTTTTTCAAATAAAGTTTTTTCTTGTTTTCTACGCTGAGCATTTTCATAATGTGAGGCTCAATCAGCCGGATGATGTTTTCTTCAAGGCAGAAGGATTTAAATAATTCATCAAGTCTCTCATATATAGGTTCTATTCCAGTTTTAATGTAAAGGAGTCTATTTGGTGGATTATGTATTGGATTACCAGGGTGTCTCATTTTTGCTATTTTCCGGAGGCTGGCTGTTTCACCTACTCTTATATTGTTTTTTGCCGGGTTCGTACAATTATAGAGAATTGTAGAACCATATTCTATTAAGGGACGACAAATCATTTTATAAATATTGGTAGCAGTTTTAGTCTCAATTCCCTCATTCCTATATGTCAGGCTTCTAATCTAAACTGTTGTGCTCTGGTTATCATTTTTCTTTTCATAGATGATGTGTGATAGTTGAATTTTAGATTGTTGTCTATTTCCATCCCCAGGTACCTGACACATTGGGAAGGTTTAATCATATTATTTATTACGGATATTGTCGGAGAATTATCCTGAATCCTGTGGTTGAAAATTATAAGTTTTGTTTTAGCAGGATTTATTGTTAATCTCCATCTATTGTCCCAAGATACTACATCATTAACTTGCTGCTGTAATATATCCACTGCACCCATTACATTTTTGCCATAGGATATTACCATTGTGTCATCTGCAAATTGAAGTAAGTTGCTATAAGTATGTTCATTTTGACATATGTCATTACAGTAGAGGTTGTACAATAAAGGAGATAGCGGTGAGCCTTGTGGAACTCCTTGTTGCATGGAGAATGACTGGGAAAATGTTCCATTGATTCTTACTGAACAGCTGCGACTGTGTTGCTTCATTAGAAAATAAACTTTTGTAAATTGTAATTTTTTTATTGTTAAAATAAAGTACTTGAAAAAAATGAGTGTCTTGTATGATACGGAATTATATAAATATGTTTTATATTGAAAACCTGTACATGAACTAATGTCATTAGTAAGTTGTGCCTATTGATTGAAAATATATTGTATTTTTTATTGTTATTGAACAGATTGGATATTATTCATTGAGTTTTAAGGCTATGGGCTTCATCCTACACATGTTAAACCATTTCACTATTCTGTTATAAGTTTATGTAGCTCATTCACTGTTATTTTGAGATTATTATGACTAATCAAAGCCATGTCATCTACATACTGCAATATGTATGTTTGCACAAATTTAAATGTTCTGTTGCTAAATCAATACAGATAGATTGTAGAGCAAATAGGACAGCGAGGAGAACTGGAGAAGTCCTTAAATGTTTGGCATAAAACTGTAATTCACTTTTACTTGTGGTGTTCAATCAGTAAGGTAGTTTTCAAGATTAATAGCAAAGATTTACAAGACATCATTTCATATAGTTTGTTGAACATACCACAGTTCCGAACACCATCAAACTCTTTAGTAATGCCTAGAAAAATAACAGCACTACATTTTCATCACAGATTAGAGGTTTGGACTATTAAACGGTCTTGAGCTTATGTTGTGGCTCGTTCTTTTCCTCCATGTGTATACTCTGCATTCCCAGTTACATCATGTCGATTCCATGCTCTGCTGACGTCGCTTGGTGACACATTTAAACGCGTAGCGACTTCTTGCTGGGATACACCTTCAAGTATCCAACGCACTAACAATTTCTCCAGTTGCACTGCCTGTAATCGTCGTAGAGAGGCATATCTTTAACGTAATAAGAAGACTTATTGGTAATCCGAAACGAGTTATCAGTGATTTTAATTCAGACTACAGCTTTACAGACCCTAATAGTGATAGTGAAGATGATGATTCAAGTTATAATGAGGAAACGGGTAATGATACTGACAATCAAAATGAAAGTGATCAAGAAAATAGTGAAGTAGATTCAGAAAGATGAAATCATACCATACTGTTCTTTGCAAGATTTAAGTAGATTTAGTGGATCAGGTGTACCAAATATTCAAATTACTCAAAATATTTATTTCTAACTGATATTATCCAGCTAATGATTGAACAAACAAATAAATATGTTTTAGAACTTCAACGCCAAAAACGTTTAGTACAGTACGACCAGAAATTTAAGAAGGTTATAAATCACCAACCACTTGAGTTATCAGCAGGCGATCGATTCTAAGCAGAGTTGTACCTGCCCTAGCCATTAAATTTTGTTTTTATAGGTAGTTATAATGATATTGGGTTTAGATCATTATTAAGAAAAATCGCTTGAATATAATTGAGAATTGTTTATGTATATATAATGTATACCTAAATAGAAAATTTTTTGCCGACAATCCGAAAAAAAGTTTCACTTGTCACACAATGATTTTTATTTCTTGGGTTTGTTTTTAGAGTCGACTGAATTCGATCCTGTTCTATGGTAGTTCAATGGCTGCTATCTCAAATTGCATCGAATAACGTAATCGTAATAAATCTCAATATATAGTTTTGTGTATAGAGAGCAGGTGTACGCAATCTATCGTGTGTAAAAGACGTTAATTCAGTGGTGGAGGAGTTTTTTCGATACAAAAATTTTGTTGTCCTAATTTAAAATCTCTGTATGTAAGAATTTGTACAACTTTATTCAGTCCAGTGAATTACACATTTAAAAAAAAATATTTTCTATGGAAAAATGTGTGTGTGAAAGACGTAGAGTAATTAATACTAGGATTTATATATCTAATTTCCAGTTAACGTATACTTCATATAATATTCATTACCTACCGATTTTATCCGTTGTATAAGCAGGTAGGTCATTTATTCATGTTTGTAATTTTATGAAACGAGGTTATTAATAGATTTAACATAACATATCAGATACTGTAAATAGATTTTTGTCAATTTTCATGGGTAAGATTTCTGAGATATAGGTCATTTTTTTTTTCGATTAATTTGGGTACTCTTACTGTAAGTAATGGAAAGCTCTTCGGTTATATGGTACCGTTGACTGTTTTCCTCGTAGATTAATCTTTTAAAAGTGTCCTGCTGAAATTTTAGCCTAATATTAACATTTTCTTGGCTTTTGCTTGTTTTCCAATTTTCATTGTTTTGATGAGAAAAGAAATATTTTTACCAAGAAAAATTTCCCATTTTAGGCGATTTCGGAGATGATTGATAACAATAATAACGTTGTAACTATTGAACTTTTTGAGTTTCAACATTTTCATGTTATGGTAATCGTGTTTTTTCCAAAACCTCTACCTCATTTCACGTTGAATTTCAATTTTTTTGAAAAAATGATGGTACCAGTCGATCTCCCATTTTTGACAGCCCCATGAGGAGTATTGTCAAAAGCTCCTTCTATATCAAAAAATGCGTTTTCTACCGTTCCTTGGTTGTCTATCATCCGTAAGTTGTACCAGTACAGTCTCCGTAGATCTGCCTACCCGGTAAGCATGCTGATGCGGGTGGAGATGAGGTAGTCTCTCTAGGATTTCCGTTCTAATATAAATTGTCAATAGAGCTTTTTCCATCGTTTTGAGCACAAACGATGTTAAGACTAATTGGTCTGAAGAGGATTTGGGGTTTGTTGTGTTCCTTTTTCCAGTTTTTGGAATGAAGGTTACTCCATGCTTCTGTATCTAACCCAGTTCTAAGCTGCTTCGACTGATCCTAACCAAATGTGGTAGAATTTCGTCTTGTCCTTGCTGGAGCAATGCTGGGAAAATCCCATCGGCTCCTGGTGCCTTGTGGAAGGTGAAAAGGTGTTCATAGCCCATTTTAACCTTTCGTTACTACATATGTGCTTAACCATTGATGATGGGATTAAACCACCTTCTTTTGAATTTATATATGGACTTTTTTCATATGATGAATAACTTTCAACAATCCTCTCACATACAATTTGTCACAGCAATCAGTATGTACAGGCTATAACAGTTAAAGAGATAGGAGACATATTACGAACATTGTTTTATATTAACCGTATATCCTCCAAAAAAACGAATATTTCTAATTAGAACCTGTACGCTTCTGATATATGATTTTCAATGGTCCCGCAGGATTTGGAACAAAAATCTTGTTTATTTACAGGAAACTGTATTAATTCATATTTATGTTTTAGTGATTTTTTTTTGGTAGAACCCTCGTAATTTAAAACTTTTATTATATAACATTGTCCGATTTACCTGATTAGTAATATAACTTTCTCGAATCATAAAAACTCTGTAGTAGTACATTCATGTATTTATTTCAGTTTAAATAACGCTTTTCAAGGTAAAAATCTTGATGCAAAAGACGAGAACAATATAAATTTCATAATTTCCTTTCGCAGATCGCCATCTGCCAAATCTGATATATTAAGAAATTTTACATAAATCCTTGGTGAAATTTATTGTATATATACAAGAAAATTTAATTTTTCCATCTGCAAAATATTTAATTGTCGTATTTTCAACGATTTCATTTTTGTATTTGGATTAAAAATGATTTTAATTTGATCAGACTAGCGCTACCTTTGTGTAGAAGCCGTAAGCTGTGGATAAAAAATGGCATATTTCTACAACTCTGGCTTGAATACATATGTCTAATACCACTATTGGGTAGTAGATGGAGCAGATGTAGTAATTAGTAGTGATGGGCAGTTTCACATTATTTCAATAATCGGTTTATCAGGTTATAAGTGATTTCAATAATCGAATGATAATATTCTAATAACATTAGAGGGCACATTACAGCTTTTTACTTTTGACTGCTTAATTGCTCGATAAGAAATAAAAAAGATTACACCGATTACTCGGGTTCTCTTTTCATCATTCCATAAAAATATTCGAATTATTTTGCCATAGTCGTATACTATCGATTATTTTCATAATCGGATTATGAATGATTTTTAATTCGAATTATGCCCATCACTAGTATAGTAATTAGTTGTATTTGTTAGGTTAGATAATTTTGAAAAGAAAACAAACCACAATATTCTAATATTGAAAATGAACAATAATCGCTATGAAATAAAGAATATGGTGTTCGTGATCAAGTGAAAATGGTCTTTATTGTTTCTTTTTTTTATTGCAGGCTACTCGAAACACTTTGGACGAAACTCGACGGTATTCTTGTGGTAATCTGAATACATCTATATACAGTTCGATACGAAGATCTTCATTGTGTTCCACTAGAATAACAGAAATTCCCGTAGAAAATATGATGAACCAATCCAAGCTGGAAACGTTACAATGGCAGCTTAAAGAAGTGAGTTTATTTATTTATTTAATGGAGTAATTTCTAGAACAAATACATATTTGTACTGGTTATTAGTGCTACAAGTTATTATTAGTAAAATTTTAAGTTTACGGTATTATTCTTGTAGATACAAAAAAGTAGAGAAATGTACAGAGCAGTAATGAAACAAGTAGTGACTTATTTGGAGAAAGCCCATCACAGCTTAGAACTTCTAGGAAGTAGAATAAATAGGAGAAATTCAGTACATCGATCGAAATGTGAACAAGCGGAAATTAGTAGGATCAATGAAACTTCCACTGTAATAACGATTAATCAAAACAATTCCAGGACTCCAGAAGATCACATGCTGAAAGATCTCCAATGGTAAGTTTTCTTTATATTAAATATGCTTCTGTTTCTGTAGAGTAAGGAGGGTGAGTTTAGGCCACAAGTGATCCATTGTATGTCCTCCCGAGGAGTAGTCCTCCTAGGTCATCGTCCATCCTGTCCTTTCCAGGAAGGTGGACCAGGTCACTAGGAGACATCTCCTTTATATTGGCAGGTGTAGGCCAAGACTCGCTGAACACACACTCTCTCATTGACGGTAACTCCGGGCACTCGCATAAGACATGCCTGACAGTTTCTTCTTCCTGTTCACAAATACTGCATAAAGGTGTGTCCACTAGCCTCATTGTATGGAGGTGTTTCCTTAGGCTGTCAGAAATTCTACTGTTAAACGTAGGGTTTTTCCTGGTCATTGCCAAATATTTCTTCTACGCCAGCTTCCCAGGGTGATCCTGGCAGGACTGCATCCCTTGATTTCATCTCATCTCTTTAGGGATTGAAAATATGCTTAGGTTTTTACTACATTACTATATTTTTTGTTTAGGAAACAAGCGAAACCCGAAGAACCTTCTGCAGACGAAATTCCACCAGATAAACTAGCTCAAGAAGCTTTCCGTCTCCTCCGGACTGCTCAATCTTTATTGAATACCCGAGAGCCGGATTTAGCTCAAATGCCAAACTGTGGACCGACCAACGATATCGAATTCCTCGAACAGCTCGCCAAAGAGTTTCCACCGCCAGAAATTAAGCCTCAACGTGCTACTTCTTTTTCGCTTAGTCCGAAATTGATCGTGCCGGAAATTGAGAGCAAATCGTCTACGGCGTTTAACAGGTTAGTATTTTTTGTTTAAAATTTTTGTCTATTCATTTCTACATTTCTTATACTTGGATTATTTTTTTAGAAAATTGTCGCTGCAGTTAAACGACGTTAGACGAACGATCAAGTCGTCACGAAACGTCGATTCGGCAAGAGGATCGCTGGCAGAAAGTGACACGGACTTGGGAATTGATGGAAATTTGTTCGGTAATCGAAAAATGAAAACGGACAAATCCAATTCGTCCGCCAACGGTAGCATCAGTTCGGTGGAAGATGAAAGCGGGTTTTCTTCGATGAATTCCTTTCAAGAAGTCGGTTTGCCGATCGTCAATAGCACCATGGTCGAAGAGGTAAGAATCTTTTATCATATTTTTTTTTGGTAGGCTCCTGAATTTATCTGATTTATAGTACTTTTAATTGTTTTGAAGGTATCCACGAAGAATGCACTTCTTCGTAGCATGCTTCACAATAATTCGTTGAATTTTTCGCCGGATTCTTTGTCGGAGACGGTTACAGAAGAAAAAACGTCGATGGACGATATAAGACTTTGGCAAAAACCGACGTCTTCGTCTGTAACGGCACCGCAACATAAACGATGGAGTTCGACGCCGGTTAAAGAGACTGAAAATGAACATTTTAAAGTACTGTGGGTGTGAATTTTATTTATAAATGAATTCTTAATTTGGTAAAAGTGTATTTATACAGAGTGGGTCGTTTCTATATTTCTATTTCACTTTTGCCAAACAAGTATGAAAAATGAATATTTTTCTGTAAAATTGGACTACTCGATTGGATATTTTTTGTTTATTTTATTTGTGATAAAATCGAAATTTCGAGTTGTTTGGTAACTATGCTGGAAGGGGGGGGGGGGGCGTAAATTTTGTTGAAAAAAAAATTTATTCACTGTTTATTTAATGTTCAGGTTTATTTTTTTTATTCCAAACTTTACGTTCCAAATAAATAGAATTTAATGAATTCGACTAAAACATGTTCTTTTTTTATAGTTTAGTTTATAACAGATGTACTTATACACTTAATAATTTACAATAAATTATTTCTCAAATTGTTTGTATTTATTTTACCTGATCTTGAAATCCTGTGAAACAAATGACCTCATCCTTTAAAAGTTGGTTGATCTCTCAGAAAACTAAGAATCAAATTTTCTTTTCCTGTTACTTTATATACTTACTCACATTTTTGTTCTCCTCGAACACAGTTTTCTATAGTTGGACGGTCGATAAATTAATGAACGTGAAATTTAGTTCGGCTCTCGGACAATAGGTGGAAGCACCTGTTTGAATTCCAATTAATTAGAAACAGTTAGTTTCATTTATAACATTAAAATTTTATCATCTTTTGTGTTGTTTCCGCGAAACAAAAATGTGAGGAAAATATCAAAATTTACTAAACCTCCATGTGCTTATGCTCTCCTAAAACAAAATACGTGAATTTGGTTATAATTTCTCAAGACAGTTTTCCGGAGTTAAATGGTCGATGGACGAAAAAACGTAGCTCCCCAATAATAGATGGCAGCACCTGTTTTGAATTCCAATTTCAGTATTCTTTATAGTGTATCAGAAATCCGAGGAGCTAGAAAAATTTGATATTCGAAAAATTTCAGCGACTCCTGATATGTTGTACACCTCCTTGCGTTTCTGCTCTCCTGATACCAAATCTACTACCAAAAGTTCGTTTTCAAGAGAAGTTGATGAATTTTAAGAGATTTCGTTCAATTTTGTGATTTTCACTTGTATCAGGAGAGCAGAAACGCGATGGGGTGTAAAAAGTAACAAAATTAGCAAATTTTGCTATTCCTGATATTTTGTACACCTCCTTGCGTTCTGTTCTCCTGATACCAAATCTACTACCAAAAGTTGGTTTTCAAGAGAAGTTATTGAGATTTTAAGAAATTTCGTTCAATTTTGTGATTTTCACTTGTATCAGAGTAGCTGAAATTTTTTGAATATCAAAACTTTATAGCTCCTTGGATTTCTGAGTAGCTAGATTGTATCGAATATTTTTGCTACTTTTTATATATCGCTGCTGCTATCTATTCTTCAGGAGCCGAACTGAAAACGACACTTTTTAATTGTCGACTATTCAACTCTGGAAAACTGTCTGCAAGAATCTTTAACTATTACTGATTCTATTTTGCGGGAAGTACTTTGTCCTTGGTGGTTAATAATTTTAAAAAAACACTATTTAAAATCATACAAATTTATTTATTAAAATTCAACACCTTACTTAACAATATTAAAATAAAACAAAATATATAATTTCTGTTTAAATTTTAGCCTTGGCGTTTTTCGATTTTTTCAGTCCTTGGGATATTCTTTCGCCCAAATCATCATCGACTTGTCTGAAATGTTGTACTTGTCTTTGTTGAATAAAGTCCGAAGCATTGGAAAGATGTCCAACGATGTTTGAAACCAATCTATCTTTTTCTTCTTTGTTCAGAGTTTTCTGCCAGAATATTCTAGGCTGGCTGAAGTTATCCGCATCACGGGTATCATACCTGCAACAAATTTTTTGAAATTATTTCAGGAAACCAAGTAATTCAAGAAAATTTTTAAAATCAACAGAAAACCTTCATCAACAAAATATCCCCGGAGTGAATCCTTCCCCTTATTTCCTTTACAGCAATAGAAGAAAAGAATATTCAGGACAAATTAAGACATGGCAGCAGACCAAATTAATTAAGCCACAACATTTCTCACTAACAATTCATTATTGTAAACTATTACTGAAAAAAATTAATATTAAATAATTACTAGAGAGAATTTTGATACGTCTCAGTTTCTCTTTCATCTTTGGATTATTTATTGGAAAATTTATTTTTTGGTGGAAAAAACCGGAAAGTGAAGCCTAATTATTCTTTGCAATAAAAATATGTGGCGCCATCTACTAATCGATAGCCAAAGTAAAAGTTACGCTTAATATAAACTCAAAGATTAGGCTACAGCTTCCGGTCTATTCCACCAAAAGATAATTAGGAGCGAAGAAAATTCGGAAAAACTGGAAAATTCATCTTTGTCGTTTTTCAAGTAATATCTTTGAAACTTCGTATAAAACAAGTAATTGTCCCATGGAACCTGCTCTTCGCGAACATGAAGTGCATACAAAGACTTGTTTTCTACGAAGTTTCAAAGCTATAACTTGAAAAACTACGAAGAATTTTCCAGTTTTTCCGAATTTTCTTCGCTCCTAATTATTCAATCACTTCGCTGAAAAATGCGTTGTATTCGTATTTTTATTATCTAAAAATTCGTCTCTTTACACCATAACGATCACTTAATAAGCTTTGGAATTATAAACAAAAAACTAAAAAAAAAGGACGTTATTTTCGTTTTGAATGTTTATAACAATTTTGTAAGCAACATTTGCGAGTCGAAAATATATCAGGTTCATATTACGTAATGCACAGAATTATTGTTATGAAAATTTACTTATTGCTTGGCCTACAACCAAAAATTATCGACTAATTAACAAGTTTGGCTACTGATTAGTAGATGGCGCCACGTATTTTGATGTAGAAAATAATTGGGGTACACTTTTTGGTCTTTTCCACCAAAATAAAATGTTTCTAAATAACAATATTTTTCAACAAAAACAGACTTTTCCAGAAAGAGAAAGAGAGGTGTTCAAAATAACAGACTCAATAAATGTTATGCATCTAACCATAATTTTTAAATTGCCCGTGGTCAAATTATCCAACTTTTTATGTGCCATATTTAGCGATATTTCCGATTAAAATATCGATAGACTTAAAGTCTATTTTAAATATGCAGGAGTAGAAATTTGAAAAACTATCTTGTATAAAAAACAAACCATAAGATGACTACGAAATTTATTCTGAAAATCGATAACCTACAGTTTAGTCTCACTATAAAGGAAAAAACAAATAAACAATTGATTTTTCAAAAAACCATCGCATAGCAATTTCATCGAAAAAACATAAACGAGCCCTTGACCTTTCCAAGCAACATAATTACGATTAAATTCATCAAAACAATAAACAAGTACGTGTGCAAATGTTTATCGTGCAATTTTTAAAATGTTATTTTTGGTATTTGCATTCATATTGTTATCAATTTAAACGAATTTATTATTCAAATTAGCTACATATACAGGATGTGCAAACGATTAAAAAAAAAGAAATTCGATTAAATAACAGATAATCCAAATCAAGATAAAATAAAAAGCAAACAACGTTTTAGATTTTAATAAATTATTTTTATCCCGCGTATCTAATCAACTGTGTATAATAAAAAAATATATATGCGATGACTGGAACTTTTTATTTTATTGACGTTTATATTTTGATATATTGCGCAAAATATCAACACTGGATAACCCCTTTGAAAAAAAATCCTGCAATACATTATTTGATAACATTAGGATTAAGTAATTTCTCTCTTCATTCCGAACGAGTTTATCGAAAATATTCAAACAGAAACGAATAATTTCAAAAT
This sequence comes from Lochmaea crataegi, assembly GCA_947563755.1. Classification (NCBI taxonomy): domain Eukaryota; kingdom Metazoa; phylum Arthropoda; class Insecta; order Coleoptera; family Chrysomelidae; genus Lochmaea; species Lochmaea crataegi. Next base: position 52,657,689 of record OX387426.1, on the reverse strand, counting down.
CGAAAGTTAAAAATCAAATAAAGGATGAACATACGAATTAACGGAATTATAATTGAATAATTAAGAATACTTTAAATACTTAGAAACAACAATTGACAGCACTGGTAACCAGAAAAGGGATATTATGAAATGAACAGAAAAAGCTGGATTTATTAACAAGAAGGAAATACAAAGAAGAACCAAAATGACAGTATTCCAAATAGTTTTTAGACTGATACTTACCTGTGGGAGCGAAACGTGAGTACTGGGCCAAAAAATGAAAAGCAAAATACAAGCTCTAGGAATAACAAGACGAGAACGAATAAAGAATGTAGACATAAAAGAGGAGCTAGAAATAAAATCCATCCTAGATTATACAGAAGACAACTGAGCTGATGAGGACATCTACAGCGAATAGAAGATACTAGACTAGTCAAAAATGTATGGGAAGCAAAGGCGATTGTTAAAAGAGACAGAGGTAGACCAAAAGATGGGATAACAACACAGTCAAAATATTAAAATAAAAAAGAAAGAATGGAAAACTTTTGTTGAAGAATCTTAAAATTTCAAGAAATCTCTCTACACCGAAAGGTAGATTAAACCTAAAAACCTGCTACAAACCTTAAAATATTTGAGACGCCCTATATCAACTCCCAAATAAATTAAAATCTAGCTTTTTTTTGAGCTCACCTGTTAGCTTCTCCTGAAACGGTAGAGGCCGGTTCGAGCGATTTAGCAACTAGATCACTTTGCGGTCCTCCGAAACTATTAGGGAAATAGTTCGGTGCGTTTCCTTGATTATTTACCGCCATAAAACCGTCTCTTTGATAGCTGCGTACCTTGAACGGACAATTAACAGGTAATTGTAAATGATTCGGACCCAAACGATGTCTATGGGTATCGGAATAAGCGAAGAGACGACCCTGCAACATCTTATCGGGCGAAGCTGCGATTCCGGGTACCATATGGGATGGACTGAAAGCTATTTGTTCCACCTAAACGAAAAAAAATAAAATTGAAAGTTGATCATCGATAGATAGCGAAAGAATGTTCTTACTTCGGCGAAATAGTTTTCCGGGTTGCGATTAAAGACCAAATGACCCACTTTGATTAAAGGATAATCGCCTTGTGGCCAAACTTTGGTCAAATCGAATGGATCGAATGAAGATTTTTGAGCTTGTTGCGATGTCATTACTTGAATGTGTAGAGTCCATTTCGGGTATTTTCCGTCGGCGATGGCGTTGTATAGATCTCGAATACCTAAACGAAAAAAGAAAAAAAATTACGAATTACTTTTACGAAGGGACGTTCCAGTTTAGTATCTGTTTCCATAGTAAACAATAAACAAAAAAGAGATGGGATTTTAAAAAAGAAGATATAATCATATACAGAGTGTTGTACGATAAATGATTACAGGATGGACGCAATGAATAATATGAATATTTTATTATGCAACACTGTAATTGAAGTTTAAAGATCCGGAATGGTATCTAGAATCGAAAAAAATAAATAAAATTGTACCTTTCCATAAATGCACACGTTCATAAAAACAATTATATGTACATTTAAATTATCGTGGAATAACAATGGTGACTTGTAGATTCGTTATTCAATGGTAATTAAGATAAATAACGTCGGATTCAGTTATAATTGATACCATTTTATGTTTTGAAACGTATTAAACAGAAATAAAATATTTCGAATGGATATTATTCAATTCTTTATAGTATTCTTCAGTAAAATCGAATTTTTGGTAAAAGGGTGAAATGAATTGAAATTTTCGTATAATTCAACCTTTTAAGAGAAAATTGAGTTATCGAAGAGGATTTGGAGCTATTAGTTCCTAATTATTGTTTTTTTTTGGATATTTGGAAAACTTTAAGCGGGAAAATTCCAAATTACTGTTTTTTATGGGGGATTTAGAAAAGTGTAAGGGCGAAAGTTCCAAATTACTGTCTTTTTGGGGGAATTTGGAGAAATTTAAGGGTGAAATAAATAAAAATTTGCTAGAAATCAACTTTTTGAGATAAAATTGAGTGTAATAATTTTATGCATAGATTCCTAGTTTTTTTGGTATTTGAATAAGTTTAAAAATTATATAAATTGAAATTTCCTAGAATTTAATCCTTTAAGTTTAAATTCAACGACAAAAATTAAACAAAATTTACTTTTTCTCAAAACTTACTATAATCGGGATCAGTTGCAGACAATTGTTCGGCTTTGTCAACATCGAGATTCTTAATTCCTTGATCAGTCTTATAATGGAATTTACAATAATGTACATCACCCTTCTTATTGATAAGCTTGAAAGTATGGGATCCATAACCGTGCATGTGTCTATAACCATCTGGAATTCCTCTGTCCGAGAACAAGAACATCATCTGGTGCATAGTTTCAGGTCTCAAGGACATAAAGTCCCAAAACATATCGGGATCTTTTAGATGAGTTTGAGGATTCCTCTTTTGCGTGTGAATGAAACTGGGGAAGAAAATAGGATCGCGGATGAAGAAAATCGGTGTGTTATTTCCAACCAAATCCCAGATTCCATCTTCGGTATAGAACTTAACAGCAAATCCTCTTGGATCTCTAACGGTATCAGCCGAACCAGATTCACCGCCGACAGTTGAAAAACGCACAGCTATGGGAGTCTTCTTACCGATTGCGGAAAATACTTTTGCTGCTGTGTATCTAAAAAAATAATTATCAATAATTTTATTTATAAAAATATTCAGTTACGATAAACTTACTTGCTTATATCATTGGTAACTTCGAAGTATCCAAAAGCACCGGCGCCTTTAGCGTGGACGACTCTTTCGGGGATTCTTTCTCTACTAAAATGTGCCAATTCATCGACCAATGTTTGATCTTCGAAAAGAATGGGACCTTTCGGACCCACGCTTAAAGATGCTGCACGTTCACCGACAGGTAAACCAAAACCAGTGGTTACAGATTCCACCTAAAAATGTAGAAGCATCAAGTAAACTACTAAAATCCAATGGGAAATGTATAGTAATTGCGGTATTGTTAGGTATATGACAGTTCCAAAACAAGATAGGGGGGCTCTAGTAAGACTGTGCTAAATGAGTTTTGACAGGCATCTTAAAATGGACAGCTCAAAAAGCTCGAGCTAGTAGAGAAGGAAGATACTACAGAATCCCAGGGCACGACTACTGGATGGAACAGGAAGACTTGCATATACTTACAGCTATGGATATCCAATCCTTCAAGGAAAAGGACTGAAGGAACTAATAGACTTTAAGACTTTCCTTCGGAGCTGAGTAGATATTTTAAGTAAAAATACAAAAATTGTATTTATTGCTGGGTAATTGAAAAAAATTGTACATTCTGTATACATTCGAGTGAATTTGCTAAGAAAAATGGTAGATAAAAGTAAGTATTGCTCAAAATATTTTATATAATTTCTGATACAGAGAGGCAGTGGAATATTTAAAAAAAAAATTAACTTTAATTACTTTTATCACAATGACTTGTAAGAAAATATAAAAAAAATAAAACAAAATTATGTAATACCATGCCTCTAATTGCACCGCTTCTTTTGGAGGGATATACAAATGAGTTTGATCTTTTAAATTAGTTAAAAGTCATGATGAATAAGTAGTTTTTAGATTAATGCAAATAGTTGCAAATGAGTTAAATAAACATTATAATATTTGCCGTATTTTATAACTTTCCACATCCATTAAATTTATTTATAGTAAATTGTTTATCAATTTTGTATGTTAATAAAAAATAATAAGTGATAATTTCATATGTAAACTTAAAAATTCTGAGCCCAAGATATGTAGATTTAATTTAAAAAATATAAATAAGTATAAATACTGTAAAATTTACTAAAATGTAGTATCTCAAAATAGAACTATATTCTATTCAAGTGTTTTGGATTAAATCTTCATTTTAGGCTCAGAATTTTCTGTGTAAAATATTTACACCTATTAATGAATCATCCTGTAATAATCTAAACTTTTTCTATTAAAACCCAATAAAAATGAAGTCTTTAAAACATTTTAATCATCAAATTTAATGTATGCAAAATAAATTGTCATAAAATTCAACTTTCTTGTTAAAAATGGAAAATGTTTCTGGCTAATAATATAATGATTATTTTATTAGCCAAAAAATATACAGAAAATTAAGGTAAATAAAGAATTAACAAAGCACGAGAATGGGTTAAAATGTAAACCCTAATTTTCTCAGAAAGGATAAAAACAATAAGAAACGTATTGGAAATGTCTTTAGTCAACCTTGAGATACATTTAACGAAGCTCAATGAAAACGAAAGTGATTTTATTCAATTTTACATGTGACCTACAAAAGTACAAAATTTACACATACTAAGTAAGTATATAGTATCCCTAAGTTTAAAATTTGTATCTCAACCCAAAAAATAGACAATTTCTTGTCCTCTATCTATAGTTGATTAATCTCAATTTTTTGTATTTTACATAATTTACATTTAAAAGGTCATCAAATAGATAATAAAAAAAACAACATTGGAAGATTATTTGATAAAATTGTTTAGAAAACAATTTTTTATCTAACAATATTTCAAGATTATGCTAATTAATATTACACTATATTTAAATTTCAAGGATATGAATTGATAAGTCAACTAAAATGTATAATAAGAAAGATAACTAAGATTAGGTCCTATTTATAAAAATAAAGTATTTCCTTCAAAGAGCTCACAAGCAGAAGGTTGAAGGAAAAGGTTCTGCTTTATTTAGTATTCGTAATCTTTTCCTTTTCTTTGCAGGCAAATCCTTGCAAGAAAAAGGAAAAGGCACGCGCGAGCGCCGCAGTAGTTTATGTATACATAAAAGCCCTTTGAAGCCACTATTACCTTCGGAATATTCTCTCGACTAACATATCTAAGAATCAGGAACCGCCGTTTCCACTGTTCAAAAGTATGTTCTATAATCATTATCTCTTTCTTTAATCGTCGATTGAAGGCAGCCTGCGCTGCTTTTTCCACGATGGAAAAGAGCTTCATAAAATGGGGCATTATACTATAGCCACTATCCCCATATTTGTTGTCCGCCGCATGACTTCATGATCACATTATGGCTTGAACATTAATACTAGCAATAATCTTCCGGTTTACAGATACATTTTCATCCTCAAATAGTCGCGGCTTTTTAATTTCAACATGGGTGCAGTCAGGAATCTCATTTTTACTTTGGCCTCCATAATTTCATTTTCAGTCGATGGGAACTTGATCCACTTATCCGCCTTGTCTATAATGAGACCGAGAGTGATATCAACAATTCTGGAGACTGTAGGCTGTGAACATCCTAGTTCATCACCGATACCACTCTGGAAACCCGGATCTGCCATGTACGTTAATAATTTGTTGTACTGGTGAAAGTGCACCTCCCCTGATTTCCAGATTCCCGACAATGAAGTAGTTATCTAACCATTGCACGTTTCTTTCGTCGAACCGAAATAGGGTTCGGAAGTCACACTAACGTGGAGTATGTCTTTTTTTGTAGACTTTTCGACCATATCCGACATGGGAAATTAGAATTTAACAAAATCGCTAAAACTAAACACGTTTGCTCTCCAATTGCAAATAAATCATTAATACTTGCTAGAAAAGCTTCTCGGGACTAGATGAATATTTTCTGAAGCAAATCCTTCAGTTTTAAAGCAAATGGTACTTTTTATGAATTTCGTAAAAGTTAAACCTTTTTTTTTGGAGCAACACATTTTGCCTCTCTAGCTTAAATCTTTTCCTTCTTTTTTTAAGAATAAAATGTGAAGTAAATGCTTTGATTTCTGTAAGTAAAAGCATATCATTTTTCTTATAAATATGGCCAAATGATAAGAGGAATAGCTCTAAATATAAATAAAGTACTTAGCATAATAACAAACATACTTAAAACTGAAAGTTATTTGAAGAAATTGTGTAAACAAATGCACTTTTTTGTGATATTTTGACCTAATTCAATGATATGCAAATCATGAACTATGTTGATGGAAAAAAAACTGACCTTTCAAGTATTGAACATAATGAATTTTAATATTGATAACTTTTTAAAGTGTTCGTTGTCATTGAAAAATTGTATGCAAAGTTAGAGGTATTTAAAAATAAATCGAACTAAATACCGATTATTATTTTCATTACATAAGTACATATTTTGTAATATAAAAACAAGAATATAAATTTATCGGTATTACCAATTATCCTAAAATATATTCGGTAAGATAGACAACAAGAGTTTTTATTGAATTTATGAAAAATTTTTCTTAAAATACCATACAAAAAAGTGGGGCATATAACAGTACATTAATATAATTAATTTTCCAATGCAGCTTAGGAATGTAGTTGAATAGAAGAAAACAAACATAGGTACATGTTAATTTTAAATAATACAAATAAATAGTAAAAAATAAAATAATTCAACTGGTTCCTTACCTGTTTTACGTTTTTCTTGTATTCATTGAGTTGGTTAGTGGCAGTGTCCCTGAGTGCCATTTTGTAAAAGTAGTATTTCTCAAATCAGTAGAGTATGGGTTCAACAACAACACAAATTGTTCTTGAACAACAAATTGCACTTTTATATATATATATGAGCACTGATTGGGATGGATTGTATCAATTAGCCACCCAGTGATAAGCATATGATAAGAGCGTTGTTTACATCAACTAGAGGGGGAAACGATAATCCAGTCGTTCTTCGACTTTGAACATTCAACATTTGCTATAAACAGACACTTGACTTGTTTAATTTTTATTGATACAACGCTACGTTTTATTTTGAGACGCTCTAACACCTTGTATATCAATTTGATTTTTCAAACCTTGCAATTCAGTAGAGTAGATCTGAAAGAAAGCAATTCAGAATCGTTATAATAGTGGTTAATTAAATAAGCACAATCAGAGACGACCACAATATAAATATTCATTCCTAAATAAACAAATTAAAGTGCGTTCGAAAATGCAAATAAAAGCAAAATATACGTTCACAAAATCATTGAACGCGTTCTCGTTCTCACTCTCGCTCGGGTAGTGATGGACATAATTCGAATTAAAAATCATTCATAATCCGATTATGAAAATAATCGATAGTATACGATTATGGATAATGGAATGATGAAAAAAGAAGAAACACTCCAAAGTATTCGACTGGATTGGTGCACGATGTTGCAACAAATAATGCGTCCTCTAGTTTTATTAGAATATGAGTGATTTATAATTCCATCTATCATTCGATTATTGAAATCACTCATAACCTGATAATTCGATTATTGAAATAATGCGATTCTGCCCATCACTACTGCTATTTGCATGTACTGAATCAGCTCGATTTTTAATGAACAAACAAATATGAGAAATTTGTTTACAAATAAGTTACTTTGAGCTAGAGTTTGTTGAAGATAATTATAATTATAACGATATATTAACAATTTGTACTCCTTTTAGCATTTGACCAGTGACAGATAAAAAAGCTTGCAAAACGCACTTATTTCACAACTAGTTTTCGATGTATTCATTGATCGAGTACTCGACTATCGATTATTACTCATTTCACAGTTTCGATCAAGCTTTTATATTTTATAATATCATTTATATCAAAATTAGCCTATTTTATAAAATAATCAACGAATTAAGGTGATTTCGTAGTACAAATCATGTAAATACAACACTTGAGAATAACAATTAATCGATCGTGATAATCGATTTCCATGTTTCGAAACAGAAGAAGGAGAAATGAAAACTGAAAATCTGTCATTTAACAACAAACGCTTCGTACTTCGTGTGCTTGTTCTCGAAGAGCTAAGGCCAGTTGGCGACTTGCACTAAACTATTTAAAATAAAAACATCTATAATGGCTTCAAACACGGAAATTGCCTGTGTCTACTCAGCCCTTATTTTAGCTGATGACGATATTGCCATAACTGTAAGTAATATTTTTATTTCTTCATTATAATAAGCACAATGTGTTATACACATTTGGTTTTATTTTTTTTTATATCTACGAATCTATAGACGATCCGAAAATGTGTGCTAATTTTTCTTAAATCTGGTGTTTCGATTGATACCTTTTAAATAGTATTTTCATAAATTCTTGTTTTATTTTATTACTTTTATTTAGGTTATGTTCAACTTCTTTTTACTTTTACCCCACACATATAAGCCGGCTTCTTCTATTTTCGATATAGAAAGAGGTGTGCTAGTTGTGGGAACAGAAAAGTCTTTTTTGTGTATGGTAGCTCAGCCTCAATCTGTAACTACCCAAGGAAAATCTGAGACAATCTCGATTCTTAAATTTAACAAAAGGTATAATAAAAGAATATTGTGTTCTGAATCGAATTATTTTGTATTTCAGGGTGAGAAACTTCAGACCATCTTGAAAGCGGCTGGTGTAGACGTTGAGCCTTATTGGCCAGGTCTTTTCGCAAAAGCATTGGAAGGTGTTAACATCAAAGAACTCATTACCACCATTGGTTCGGGTGTAGGAGGAAGTGGTCCAGCTGGTGTTGCTGCAGCTTCTGCTCCTGCTGCCGCCGCAGCAGCCGCCCCTGCCAAGGAAGAAAAGAAAAAGGAATCTGAACCCGAAGAATCAGACGATGACATGGGTCTTGGACTTTTTGATTAATGACGTAAAATAAACATTTTTTTTAAGTTATTCATTTGTTTTATTATTGCTTTAACTGAATTTTGTTATTAATGTTAATCTGTGTTTATTCATTCGAAAATTGGGCTGGGCAGGAAACTAGTCTGGTTAGTAACTGGGTGGTTCATTTTCGTTTTGTGCAAGTAAATCCATATCTTTGCGCCAATATTAACCCAAATTTTGATATCCACTACAAGTAATTTTTACCTTATAACTATGAAATGAGCTTGGTAACATTGCAAAAAGTTAGAGCAAAATTTGAAGTCTAAATCTAATTTGGAATTTCAACATTTACCACGCCTGATATAAATTGGCTGAAAACTAAGCAAACATGGCCATGGTAAAGTTACAAAGAGAAGAACAAGACCACAGATATGAACATGTTTTCTAATTTGAGGTTATAAAATCTGGAAATTAATATTTAGCCACAACTGATCTTAGATGGGCAGGTCAAAGAGGGCGAGTTGTACCAACAGTCGGCTAAACCTGGTTTATTTAACCATAGGGTTAAATTTAACAAAAGTTTAAACCGGTGCGTGTTGTACCAGCGGTGTTTTCGTGCAGTTTTGTTAATCAATCATTTTGAAAGGTTGGTATCAATGAATGTTAGATGAATGAACTACTGTGGGGTAAATTACTTACGTTTTGCCAAATAGAAAATATAAAAGAAGAATTTTTAATGCGATTCTAACCTCAGTTCCTGAAGTGTTTGCTTTTGCATATTATTTTATTTACTGAAAATGAATAAGAATAAAAAAAGGTCAGAAAACTTTACGGCCATAAAATCTTCGTCATCACTGAAATTTGGTAAATCAGGAAATTCCATTATTAAAATTTGGTAAAAATAAAAAATTTACAGAATCGACTGACACAAAGTTTTTAGGTTAGAAAACTAGGATTATTATTTTAACTCACTTTTGGGCGGTTAACAAACCCGTTGGCAAAACTCTGGTTACTCACTGATCCAGTCTGGTACAACACCCATTCTGCTTAAACCATTAGTTATGTTTTAAACCTTGTTGGTACAACTCGCCCAGAAGAGGATAAATTTCAACATTTGCCAAGCCTGATATAAAAAAGGCTGAAAACTAAGCAAACATGGCCATGGTAAAGTTACAAAGAGAAGAACAAGACCACAGATATGAACATGTTTTCTAATTTGAGGTTAGAAAATCTAGAAATAATTATTCAGCCACAACTGATCTTATATGGCTGCTAACTAAATAAACAGTCATGTTGAAGTATCAAAAAAGACGAAGAGGATAAATTTCAACATTAACCACGCCTGGATATAAATTGGCTGAAAACTAAGCAAACATGGCCATGGTAAAGTTACAAAGAGAAGAACAAGACCACAGATATGAACATGTTTTCTAATTTGAGGTTATAAAACCTGGCTAATGGATATTAATATTCAGCCTTAGGTGGGTGCTAACTGCTAACTAAATAAACATGGCCATGTTAAAGTAGAAAAAAAGACGAAGAGAATATATTTAGAGGTTATAAATACTCTAATTTCTAGGATATATTCCTAAAAACTAAAAATCATTTTAAAAAAAGTATGGCAGAGAGTGCTGGAAATTGGTGCCTTATTGAAAGCGATCCAGGAGTTTTCACGGAATTGATTCGAGAATTCGGTAAATGTGCTTTCATTTAAAACATCTTTCATTTTTAATTATTCAAATTTTCTTAGGATGCAAAGGGGTTCAAGTTGAAGAATTATGGAGTTTAGATGGAGAACAATTCAATAATTTAAAGTACGTACTTCGATTACATGGAAAATATTTAAAAAAATCCGTTATTTTTAAAAACTGCAAACTACTTATTTATTAATTTTTTTTATAGGCCAATCCACGGATTAATATTTCTTTTCAAATGGACAAAAGACGATGATCCTTCAGGATCTTTGGTTCAAGATAGCAGGCTAGAAAAAATATTTTTCGCTCGCCAAGTAATAGAAAATGCATGTGCTACTCAAGCGATCCTTAGTGTCTTATTAAATTGTCGACATTCAGATTTAAAATTGGGACATTCTCTCAGTGAACTTAAGGACTTTTGTCAAGGATTTGATGCAAATATGAAAGGTAAGGAAAATAGAGTTTCTAAGAACCATCCACTTTTAATAATTTTTTAGGTTTAACAATTAGTAATTCTCCGGTAATAAGAACGGTTCACAATTCTTTTGCTAGACAACAATTGTTCGAGTTTGACCCATCTATGGCAAATAAAAATGATGACGTATTTCATTTTGTTAGCTACGTACCCATTGATGGACGGTTATATGAATTAGACGGCTTGAAGCAAGGTCCTATAGATTTGGGAGCTATACCAGCAGAAGCGGAGTGGACTGATATTGTTAGACCCATTATCGAGAAAAGAATACAAAGGTAAATTTCTTAATTAAGATTATTACGGTGTGAATATATTAAAATTTTTAGGTATTGTGAAGGAGAAATTCATTTTAATTTGATGGCAATTGTAAGTGATCGAAAGATGCTTTACGAGAAGCAAATAGAGGAACTTCAAAAACAAAATGAAACAACTGGAATGGAGGCTGATACTCAACAAGCGGAAACAACAAAATTACGCCTGCTTATAGCCGACGAAGAAAATAAGCGACACCAATACCACATTGAGAATATTCGAAGGAAACACAATTATCTTCCTTTAATCGTGGAAATATTGAAGATCTTAGCAAAGGAAGGTAAACTTTTGCCTTTGTATGAACAAGCCAAGGAAAAGTGTATCAAGCGACAGAAAACAAAAGTTTCTAGCTGAAACTTTTTTAAATTTTCCGTATGTAACGAAATTAATTTTTGTCCTAATGTTGCAAATAGGAATATGATGTACAGTAATGATTTTTTCTTCTTTCGGATCTTAACTAATAAAATTTCACATCATTTTCGTTGATTTTACTTATTTGCTAACCCTTTAAATCTCTAAAATAATGAAAAAGTGGATTCGGAAACGTATTTACTGGGCAAAACAAAAAAAATCAATATTAAACAAAATTATAATGCAGATACATTATCGTATCTGGAAATAAACAGCAATTCGACAAAGGTTTTTTAACATTCGGTCCAATTACAAGAATCATCTACCTACATGGATAAAAATTTCCAAAAACAACTAGTCAATTTTAGATATAGAATTATAAAGTAAAAGGGGAAATTACTGCCGCACCAAGTAATAAAACTATTCAGAAGCTCTTTATTTATATTATTCAAAATAAAATAAAATACCTTAACTATTTACATTCCATCTTTAATTTTCCATCTTTATATATGTACCTATGAATTTTCCTTGATCTGCACGTTTTTGTGGATAGATATTTGACAACCTCTGTATAAAATAAACAATTTTTAGAACTATCAAAAAAATTATCGTTTTTTCTTTACTTACTTCGAAGATTCGACCATTTTTCCTTGGGTACTTTTTGTCGCATCATATTAACAAACAATTCATACAATTTCCTTTCGTTAATACCATTAAAATTGTCTGCGTACTTTTTCCAATTGACCGTTCTGAAATCTCTTTCTTTATTCACCAGCATCCTAAATAAAAATTTTAATATTACCAAAAAACAAAACCATTGGAGGATTTCGCAAAGGAAGTTCAACTATACAGGCTGTATATTGAAGAAGATTCTTTTTGGAGGTACTTTAAACGCATAAAACGCCGTTTATATACAACAATATATCACTTCTCGATACTTACATTTTTATAAGATCTCTCTTGATCGTAGCATTAGTTTCTTTTGAAAACAATCTAGGGTGAACGTTCAACAACCATGCTCCTTGTAATTTCTTTTCGGATATATTATCCAATAAAATCGATAGTTTACGCCATTGTTCAGCGTCGATAGTTACATGTTCTAAATCTTCTACCCTTTTCAGCCCTACAAACAATTATTAATACAATTCTCGCTAAAATATATTCAATTTACGGGGGGCAAACCACTGGTGTATTGTGGTGTACACATTCTGAGAATTAGTGGGCTTTAGTCTGCATTTCTTGGGAATTAGTAGGTATTGAAGGGCATTAGTTGGTAATTAGTAAGCATTGGTGGGCATTACTTGGGAATTAGTAAGTCAATTTACCTGTAACTGTAAACATTCCTTCGATTAATCGTTTACTTAGGTCAAGGTTCCATCCTATTTTATCTCCGTGTCTGGTATCGGATAAAATGGAAATTCTTCTATTGATAGATTGAGCCGATCGACCCAATAGAATACCTAGATCACGATATGGTGTCTTGGAATTACTTTTATTTATAAACTTTATTATTTGTTCATCTTCTTTCTTTGTAAACCTAAAAAAATGTAAGTTTGAATCGGAACGTTTTTTAAACCAGTAATAATTTAATAGTACCTTCCACTTTTCATGTCATTATTACTGAATAAACGTTGGAACCTACTATGTACATTAAGCGGATGGCGATTATCTAATTTATGTGATAGATATTGTAGAAATTTGATTTTTACCCACTTTGATACGGATCTGTGAAATTTGAAGAAAACTGAAGGCTTCACAGATAAATTATGATCCTAAAAAAAAGTTTATACAAATTCAAATCATTACTAACTAAATAAATGCACAAATAAAGAAAAATTTACAAACATTTTTACCTACCTTACAAAAGTTCTCCCAGTTTGTTACGATTTGTTCGTCTTCGTGTTTGCTAAATGGACCCAACTTGGCATTAAGTTGCTTAGCTCGTTTAATTTCTGCAGCAGTAGGTTTGCTTGGCCTTTGGATATCATGAAGCGGTGGTATTGTTTGGAAAGGTAAAACAATTTCAAGACCTGCAAGCGTTTGTTTCTCATCTTCGTCAAGATCTTGTGATAGGTTTGCTAAAACATTCTATCATAAACAAACAAAAAAATGATTCTACTACTTTTGCTACTTACCTAATTTATTGTCCCATTCTATTTTTACAATAGAAGATTCACTCGTAGACTCATCATTAGAATCATCAGTGTATACATCTTCTATATTCAATTTATAATCAACACTTGCAGGAGAATGTCGATCATACATTGATTTGAACTCATCATATCGTTTGCACACTTCAATAGCGTTCACATTGAGTTTATTATATGTTTCTTCAATAACTTCTTCTTTCTCTATTAATTCAGAAGTATCACTAAATTCTGTTATTTCTGGAGTATCTTTTAGGGATTTTTTTGAATTCTTACTTGTTTTTTCTTCATTTGTATCAATATTATCACCACTTACAATACTATTATCTATAATAGAACCATTGGATGATTTCCTTTTTTTATTCAGCACTACATCGTCCACTAATTTTTTTCTCTTTTTTCTAACTGTGATATTATTTTCAGAATATATACTATTAATAACAGACCTACCATCGCTACTTTCCAATTCAGAGGCACATACAGTTAACATATCACCACGTTCTTCAGAAAATTTATTTTTCTTCTTATTTTTAACTGATAATTCTGTTCTTGAAGTATCACTAAATTCTATTATTTTTGGTGTATCTGATTCACCATAATATTTGGGCGATTTTTTTGAATTCTTAATTGTTTTTTCTTCATTTGTATCAATATTATCACCACTTACAATACTACTATTATCTATAATAGCACCATTGGATGATTTATTTTTTTTATTCAGCACTACATCGTCCACTGATTTTTTTTTCTTTTTTCTAACTGTGACACTATTTTCAGAATATATACTATTAATAACAGACCTACCATCGCTACTTTCCAATTCAGAGGCACATACTGTTTTCATGTCACCACTTTCTTCAGAAAATTTAATTTTCTTCTTATTTTCAACTGATAATTCTGTTCTTGAAGTATCACTAAATTCTATTATTTTTGGTGTATCTGATTCACCATAATATTTGGGCGATTTTTTTGAATTCTTAATTGTTTTTTCTTCATTTGTATCAATATTATCACCACTTACAATACTACTATTATCTATAATAGAACCATTGGATGATTTATTTTTTTTATTCAGCACTACATCGTCCACTGATTTTTTTTTCTTTTTTCTAACTGTGACACTATTTTCAGAATCTATACTATTAATAACAGACCTACCATAGCTATTTTCCAATTCAGAGGCACATACTGTTTTCATGTCACCACTTTCTTCAGAAAATTTAATTTTCTTCTTATTTTCAACTGATAATTCTGTTCTTGAAGTATCACTAAATTCTATTATTTTTGGTGTATCTGATTCACCATAATATTTGGGCGATTTTTTTGAATTCTTAATTGTTTTTTCTTCATTTGTATCAATATTATCACCACTTACAATACTACTATTATCTATAATAGAACCATTGGATGATTTATTTTTTTTATTCAGCACTACATCGTCCACTGATTTTTTTTTCTTTTTTCTAACTGTGACACTATTTTCAGAATCTATACTATTAATAACAGACCTACCATAGCTATTTTCCAATTCAGAGGCACATACAGTTAACATATCACCACGTTCTTCAGAAAATTTATTTTTCTTCTTATTTTTAACTGATAATTCGGTTCTTGAAGTATCACTAAATTCTATTATTTTTGGTGTATCTGATTCACCATAATATTTGGGCGATTTTTTTGAATTCTTAATTGTTTTTTCTTCATTTGTATCAATATTATCACCACTTACAATACTACTATTATCTATAATAGAACCATTGGATGATTTATTTTTTTTATTCAGCACTACATCATCCACTGATTTTTTTTTCTTTTTTCTAACTGTGACACTATTTTCAGGATCTATACTATTAATAACAGACCTACCATAGCTATTTTCCCATTCAGAGGCACATACTGTTTTCATGTCACCACTTTCTTCAGAAAATTTAATTTTCTTCTTATTTTTAACTGATAATTCTGTTCTTGAATTAAGATCACTATGATTGTTTTCCTTCTTTTTTATAATTATAGAATTGTCACTCAACTTTTTCATATTAAAATTACTACTATTATCAATATTGTTTATTGCAGATGCGTTATTGGGATTCACTTCGCTTAGGACATCGATAAGATCATTCGTACTTAATTTAGGAGTATCATTATCAGTTGTGGTTTTAAATGATGATTTTGAATTATTACCTAAATCTCTCATTATCATATTTTGTAGGAATTCATATATTTTATTATCATCAGGATTTGATGCAGAATCATGTTTGTTGGTTCCATTATTTTTTTCAGATTTTATAACATTGGAAGATTTTTCATGTTTACTTCCAACAAAACTTTCACTATAAGATTTGGCACTGTTTGATGGTTCATATTCCATAAAATGTTTACGCTTCTTAGCTTTAGGTGATCCCTTTATTTCTGTGATAAAGGTATTTCCTGCGTCTTTTAAATTAAATTCTTTCTGGCTCGTTGAACCATTATCGGAAGTAACTGACAACTTTTTCCTTTTCTTTGGCATCACTAAAGTGGGTGAAAGTGATTGTTCATGATATGGTTTGTTAAAAATATTTCTTGCTTTCTTAGATTCTTGAATCATATTTGATTGTATACTAACTACATTACATACAGATGAATTTGGACTTGTGATAGTTTTCTCCAATGTTTCATTGTTATCTCCAAAGTGTATATGCTTTGCAGGTGATGGCAGAGTAGATCGGTTTCCAGATATATCAAAATAAAACAGATCACTGTCTTTTATGTGGTTATGTCCAGGTGTTACTGGGCTGGAATTATCACTCAACTTTTTTCGTTTATTCATTTTTTTATTATAATTTGTTTCTCTATAACATATTTCCATATCACTATCTACAATATCCACAATAGTTCTTTTATCAACACTGGAACCGTTTGGCAATGAGGATTGTGAACGATCTTTAAAATACATGTCGGATAATTCACTATTTCTCTTTGCAATGTCTTTCAATTTATACTTATTCTTAGCTTTTTTCCTTTTCTTTTTGTTACTCTTATCATTAGGTGTCGTAAAGTTATTTTTATTATTATAACTCCATTGAAAACTTCTATCCTTGCCGCCTTTTTTGTTTAATTTTGGTCCAGACAATTCTTGATGGTCGAAACTTTTATTTAACCAGGATTTATGTTTATAACCTGTTGTATAACTATCCATATTTTACGTTTCAACTATTCTTGATTCAAAAACTTGCTAAAGCAAAAACCACGTTTTATTTGAAAATTTATTTATTTTGACAGAAGACACATAGGCAACCAGACAGATAACTAGCCTCTTTCGCTTTTCAGCCACCGAACAAATATCACAGATCTATGTGACACCAAAGAATACACTGGGGTCACTGTGACTCAAAGTATCATATCTAGCCACTTCGCTTTTCAGCCACCGAACAAATATCACAGATCTATATGACACCAAAGAGTACACTGGAATCACTGTGACACAGATCTACAGACAGAATTTTCGACTCCATCATATCTAGCCTCTTTCGCTTTTCAGACTCCTATTACATATATTTAAATATTATTGTTAATTCTTCTTACCATAATCTCTATTGAGTGCTATGCTTTCATAACAGTATTACGTTCATGTTCTTGGATTAAAACTTCTTTCCCAAACTTGGGTATATTTTCGGCACCAAAGAATTAATCAAATTCGTACAGAATTCTCATTTTTCTAGAGCTGTTGGTAGGTGCAATTCACTTTGAATAATCCACTCATTTTGGTATTCTTTCTGTAATAAATTTTAACCACTAACTGCCATAATTTTAAATTCAGTTTTAGATAACAAAAATCGCAAATATTCTACTTAAATGAAAATATCACTTATATTACTTATATTTATTGGTGGAAAATACATATAGATCACTCTGAACTATAATCAAGTCAATGAGACTTTGTATATTAACAAAGCATTTTGATATAGTCCTGGTAATATCTTCATAGACTCCGTTTCACATAAGAAGAAGCCACTTGAAGTTTGTCAACTGTCTTGCGCAGAAACCAAAATCGGTCTTGTTTATCTATGTCGCCTCCTAACTACCGTGTTTCATGCCATTGGCGTTATAAACGATGTTTCAGCTTTATTATTGACATTTGAGGTTGTAACTGCAACTTCAGGTGGGTGAAACGGAGTCTACGAAGATATTTACTACAATTCGGAAGTGGTTCCAACTGGTAACGTCAAATATTATTGATTTAAGATTTTATTTTTCATTATTCCACTAGTGGATAAAGTGGTACATTATATGCTTCATAAGTGTGAATAAAACTACAATTATAATGTGTTATTAAAATTTTACACATACAGTGTTAGTCACAACTAATGATCCTTTTTACTGTCAACAACAGGTTCTTTGGAATATGTAGGTACTAGTAACTTCTGTAATGCTGATATTGGCATCTCGACGAATAAAGTCAACAAGAATCCCAACAAATATGATGCTGCTAAATCTCCAAATAGACTGTGAGCCTACAAAATAAACAAAAAAATAATAAAACGAAGATAAAACCAAGTTATTTAAAGCCACGTTTCGGAGAGTTCTGTCTCACTTCAATATAAATAAAGACATAATTGTCGATCTCTTTCAACTTTGACGCTAGTGGCTTTTAGTAACTTGGTTTTATCTTTAGTTATATAATGGGTGTGAAAGTATTATACAGAGTGAGTTTCAAGTATCGTTTCATATTTAAAATACACTATGAGTAGATATAAAAAAGATCAATTACTATTAAAGCATCATTGGCGTAGGTGGGTGATCTCGATATAGCTGCTCTTGATAGTATGAGTGTGCAATGGACTAAGTAAGCTCCGTATGCTATTCTTCCCAAAATATATATCGGTGTCCACCTTACTACATTGTCAGAAGGTCCTAGAAAAAAAATATTAAAAAAAAGTACGTCCACTCTGTATAGTAAATATTAAACAATACATTATTATACTAGTGGACACTAGTGGTATTAGATAAGATAAAATAATGTTTAGTTTAGGATATTAATAAAGTGGACTACTTTTTCTTAATTAAGCAGTGTAATTCTAATCATGTTACCAAAACTATTTCTTATATTATTATTATCGATTTCTCCTAGTTTTAGTGCGAATATTTTGTGTATATTTTTCGTTCCATCTTTCAGTCATCAAGTTTTATTTCAACCGATTTGGAAAGATCTTTCTTTAAGAGGTCACGATGTAACGGTAATTACGCCAAATCCTCTTAACGATTCCACGTTAACGAAATAGATGTATCCATACTTTATGGTAATAACAAAAATTTCGTTGCACAAGATTTATTCGGAAAAGAAGTTTACACCATTCCAAAAACACTACTCTTATACGAAATGGGCAACGAACTAGTTGAGACCATGATAAATCAGAGTAGTATTCAATATTTGATAAATGATGATAAAACCGAGTATGATTTAGTTGTTTTTGAAAGTTCAAACACTTTTAATCTTGTATATGGTTTAATTGCAAAGTATAAATGTCCTTATGTAGGTAAGTAATTACTTTTACTTTTTTTTTAAATAAAAATATAAAGAAAATGTTAGAAATGTTCTACTTTATCACACTTCAGGGTTATAACAATCGTAAAAATTCCTGCTAAAGCTAATAAGTAGGTATAATATAAGTGTTAAAATTTTCCAAATTTCAAATAGTTCTTCGAAAACAATAGGAAAGACTGTGATAAGAATGTATGATCCTGGACCCGAACAGTATGTCCAGTTCAATATTGATAAGAAATATAGAAGGTATAAGAAGATTAGGTTAGTTCCAATGTTGTTGCCAATTTCTTGTTCCTCCAGCTGCTCTTCCTAGCTCTTTCCACCAAGCCCATCACACTGCCCAGCGCCGAGATGCATGATTTTCCCTTCGCAAACCCTAAAACCCCAATTCCTACCAACTTCCTCCTCAATCCTATCCTTTATTATCCCCTCGCATCAATTTACCCACACCACACAGTAGGCTGATGGGCCTGTAATCTCCCGCCCGCTTCCCCTCTCTACACGTCTTTTTCAGTAGTATCACCCTGGCCACTTTCCATCCTTCCGGAAACTCTCCCTCCCTCAGCACCCTGTTGAATAGTGCCCGGAAGTACTCCCCATTGTCTCTTCATCATTTGACCCACTCCTCAAGCCATCTATCCTTGGGAATTTCCTTACTTTAATGTTTCTCCTCCCTTACTCTACTTCCCACTTCTCTACCGGCCTTATCCAGCTCATTTTCCCTACCCCCTAGTATCCTGGATTTCTTCGATTCTGCCCCACACTCCTCTTTCTCCCCCTGTGAACAATTTCACTATAATCTCCTTCACCTCGTTCCTATTTCCTTTCAGGAACTTGTATAGAAAAACAGGGCACAGTATGTTTTTTATATCTCAGTGAATGTCAACCTTCTAAAAATGGTCCAAAAATAACTTTATATTTTATAAAATTTTAATTATTAATGTTAATAATTACAGTTATTTGAAATGGTGATATTTTTGAAATATGTAGATAAGAAAAAAAAAAAGTAGTGGGAATTGTTTAAATAAAACCATGGCATAATAAATATTTTAGTTAACTACTTATACTTTATCATGTTTTTACAAAAAGTATTTTTGATATTTTTAACGTTTTCCGATGTTTTCGGGGCTAATATTTTGTGCGTGTTTTTCGTTCCGTCTTTCAGTCATCAAATTGTCTTTCAACCGATTTGGAAAGAACTTTCTTTACGAGGACACAAAGTTACGGTAATTACGCCGAATCCTCTTAACGATTCCACTTTAACGAATCTCACGGAAATCGATACGTCTTTTACTTACGAAATTATAAGAAAAAATTTTATACAAAAAGATTTAGCTAAAGAAAGTTACGTTTATCAATCAATTTTATTTTTATTCAATATCGGTTTGGACATGGTGGAAACTTTACTAAATCACAATTCTATTAAATATTTATTGAACGATAACAAAACGAACTTTGATTTGGTTATTTTTCAAAATACAAACAATTATAATCTTGTGTTGGGCATCGTTGGAAGATATAAATGTCCTTCGATAGGTGAGTAAAGTGCATCCAGATATCTAAGAAGGTCATAAATCACCAAGCACTTGAGTGGTCGATTCTACTCAGAGCTGTATTGTTTACGACCTTCTTAGATCTCTGGTCGTACTTTAATTAAAGACGCTTCTACAGGTAGCGTAACATTTAATATTTTTTATTTCAGGTATATCTTCTATGGGATTATTTTTGCAATCGCATGACGCTGTCGGAAATCCCACTCACCCGTTACTATCTCCAGACATATTGTTAGGCTTCGGCGACGATATCTCGTTTTTCGATAAAGTTAATAGTTTTTTATTTAATATTTGGTACAGGATGTTTTATTATTGGTATGCGGTTCCCGAAGCGGATAGAATAGCTAGAAAATATTTCGGGAATGACATGCCTTATTTGGGAGATATTGAAAAAAATGTTAGTCTTTTTATGACGAACGTTAATCCCGTCTTACATCCCATTCGAGCTAATGTTCCTAATGTTATCGAAATCAGTCAGATGCATATTAGGAAAAAGAAGCCTCTTTCGAAGGTGAGAAACATTTTTCTTTTTAAACAAAGCAATCCAAAGTAATGGATGGATGGAAAAGTCGAGTGCCGCAATTGACACGAGTGAGAAATTAGCATTTGCGCACGTGTTTTCCTACGACCACTATCCAAAACGACCACTGTCCAGAAATCAAACAATTTGCTGTATGTATTTATTTTGGGCATGCCTTGTTACAGTTTTAAGGCGTAACCAACGATATAATCAAATACCACTATTTCTTCTTGACTGCAGTTTCTCATGATTAAGGGAATTGTTCTTTTTCTATATAGCGACCATAGCATCTTAGCTTAAATAGGATATCAATTAGTGGAGTAAGAAACCAATCTCTAACAAATAGTATTAATTACTAGACTCTTATTTTGTTAGACTGATTCCTGGTTATGTTTACGGAATGTCAGTTATGGTTGACAGCTTGACAATAATTGATTGCCAAGGAACCATGAACTTGACTGTTGACCTAGTAGATTCACCAATCTCTCCTCCGAGGTCAAGGTTAATATAATAATGTTTGCTTAGAATTGACTGATAATTAATAGAAATATCAGGTGTCTTACCTGATCCTCACAGAAAATGCCTTTCTCGATTTTGTCACTTTTTCTTGCCTGATTAGCTTGACACTGGAAGCTTTTAAAAATCTCAATTTAGAGGATTTGTGCTAATAATAATTTCCATATTGGCCAGTAGTTGGTCATTTCTTGAAAAAGGATTCGATTGTGGATCTTTTGCCAATAGTGAATACTACAAGGCCGAACCATCATCAACAGGTAGGTGCTCAAATAACATATCAAACCCATTTACAAAGCGGTTTATAGTTGTAGACGTAGTTAGTTCACTACTAGGTATTTCTATTTTAGGCCTCTAATCTACTGTACTGTACTCTTCTCTTTCTGTTTCCTTGGACAACTGAGCTGGTGCTTTGACATTGCTTGACCTCTGCATGCTACTCAGTTATCTGGTTAGAGATATTCATTAAGTACCATTTACTTGCCTGGAAGGTTGATCAACTACCCTGTACCCTTCTGGGCTGTTTTCCGGCTTTGGAGCCTCATTTGTTTGTCCCAGTAATACCGTAAACAAGGTAGGATCCACCTATTTAGATATACTAGGGGCTCATCGTTACAAACAGACTCTATATGACGGAGTTAAGGTTAACATATCAGAATTAAACCACAGTGCGTCTATACGTAGTATTTGGAACATTTATTATAACATTGATACCATTTACCTACAATAAACAACTTGTAAACCAAAAGTATATAGATACTCTTGGGGCTATAACTTAACGTAATAATTATTGTTGATAATAGGAGTAGGTAATGTTAGTTTCCTCATTTGATTTTGTCTTTTACAATCATTTATAAATAACAAAAGTTTATAATTTGTTTCTAACTTTCTAATGTATGACATTTGACTTGACACTGTCTTAGTCATGTGTCAATCCAGAATCACAGATCTAACATCCTTATGCCACTTTTCCCACAACTTTTGTTGCTAGTATTCTGGGCAAATTATCCTCTGGGAAAGAAGACTTTTGTTGCTATGAGCGAGTTGTACCAACAGTCGGCTAAACTTGGTTTATTTAACCATAGGGTTAAATTTAACAAAAGTTTAAACCGGTGCGCGTTGTACCAGTGGTGTTTTCGTGCAGTTTTGTTAATTATTTATTTTGAAAGGTTGGTATCAGTGAATGTTAGACGAATGAACTACTGTGGGGTAAATCACTTACGTTTTGCCAAATAGAAAATATAAAAGAAGAATTTTTAATGCGATTCTAACCCTCAGTTCCTGAAGTGTTGTTTGCTTTTGTATATTATTTTTTTTACTGAAAATGAATAAGAATAAAAAAAGGTCTGAAAACTTTACGGCCAAAGAAGAATGTAAATTTACATGTTCATTAAAATCTTCGTCATCACTAAAATTTGGTAAATCAGAATATTCCATTATTATAATTTGGTAAAAATAAAAAAATTACAGAATCCACTGATACAAAGTTTTTAGGTTAGAAATCTAGGATTATTATTTTAACCACTCACTTTTGGGTGGTTAACAAACCCGTTGGCAAAACTCTGGTTACCCACAACACCCATTTTGCTTAAACCATCAATTATGTTTTAAACCTTGTTGGTACAACTCGCCCTATGAGATTATAACCTTTGTGCAAAATAGTGTTTTGGATGGTGGTCGTAGAAAAAAGAATATTTTTTTATAAATCTTTATCAATTCAAAATGCAATTATTTACAATATTCTAGGACCTTCAAGATTATTTGGACAATTCTCCACAGGGTGTTGTATATTTCAGTTTAGGAACGAACGTAAAGAGTGCCAATTTAAGCGCCGAAATAAAACATGAACTTTTCTCGTGTTTCATCGAATTACCATACAATATCCTATGGAAATTCGAGGACGAAAACGTATTTAAAGGAGCTCATAACGTCCTCACAAAAAAATGGTTACCGCAACAAGATATTTTAGGTATTCGAATATTTTTAAAACTTCCTCCTTTTAAGAGTTTGTAATTTATTTTTGAAGGACATGCGAACGTTAAAGTGTTCATTACACAGGGAGGGCTGCAATCAATAGAAGAAGCAATTCATAACGAAGTGCCTCTGATAGGGATTCCGTTTATTATGGACCAACCGACTAATATAAATAAAATCGTAAAATTAGGTATGGGATTAAAGCTCGATTATCAAAATCTACGAAGCGATGATTTGAAAAAAGCAATCATAGAAGTTGTAGAAAATAATCGGTAAGAAATTTAATTACAGGGATGTAAAGTTAAAAATTGTACTTAATAATTTTTATTAGATACAAAAAAGCAGTACTAAAAGCAAAATCTATATTATTAGATCAGCCAATGGTAGGCGTAGAAAAAGCAATATGGTGGATAGAATACGTACTAAGACATAACGGCGCGAGCCATTTGCGTAGTGCGGCGGCAGATATGTCATTTTTTGAATATTTTATGGTAGACGTCGTCATCTTTTTATCGATATTCAGTTTAATCTCTTTATATGTCGTATATAAGTTGGTTAGTTTAATTATTAGAAATTTTAGAACTGTTCACAAAATAAAACAACAATAAAAAGTTTTCCATTAAAATATTACTTCAAATCAGAATATTTTTATTTCAAAGTAAAAATAAACTCACCTGCAATTCCTTGTATACAACCGAATATAAAAAAACCGATGGCAGAAATAAAAATAGGTCTACAAATTGCTGCTATAATGGAAGATACGACGGCATTATGTGGATATTGAGCGACTAGAACGAACCAGCTCGGTACTAACACGGCTGATAGAGCAGGAACATAAGTCAGTATGTAGAATAGAATTTTCCACATCGCTTTCTGAATGAAAAAAAAATCATATAGAAATTTGATACACGGTGTTTCCAAAGTATTGTGGGCGATTCGTCATTCAATTTTAAGACGATAAGTTTTGTCGTTAATGAGGTACAGGGTGTTGACTTTTTTGTAATAAACGAGCTCTGACTGTAAGTAAAATTTATTTTTCCTCAGTCCAGTAATTTCTTCTTCCATTCGCTTGATGGATCCTTTCAGCTCTTTTGCTTCTTTCTTTGCTTTCTCGGCTTCTTCTTTGGTTATGTTCTCATCAGTTCATCACCTCTTTCCATGAGTTTGTTGTGCGAAACTGGATGTATAGCTGGAAACATCGCTAACCGTTGTCTTCTAAGCTTTCAAAGGGTTCGTTACAGTGGTACTGTAGGTTATTTGTACTACCAGAAAAATTGCTCAACACGTAAATGTATTTAAAGAAAATGTATTTTATCCATATATGTCTATAAAGATAATAAAAAACATTGAGCACCTTTTATCTCATTAACGAAAAAACTTAGCACATACGTTTATAGGAACACTTCGTTTTAAAATTGAACGACGAATAGCCCACAACAATATTTCACTATTTACTTTGAAAACACCCTGTATAGCCGGAAAAATAAAAAAACCAACTCACCCGTTCGTTAAAAACATTAATATTTTTAGTTTTATAATATAAATATCCGAAACCAATCCCGAAAATGGAACCACAACTATTTCCTATTGTGGATATGAATTGTCCATGCCATAGAGGGTTGCCCACTATATTTTTCATATTATAAACTGTCCTAAAATGAATTAATGCAAATTTATTGATTTCCTTAGATTGATTTATCAAATAGGGAGAAAATAAGTCACAATTATTTAAAAAGTTAGAATGGAGAATAGATTGCAAGTAATGAATTGGCGGACCAGTTAGCTGAAGGAGGTCATAGGTCCGAAACCGTTTTGCATAATAGGGAAATTCTGGGACAGGCTAGTCAAAGAACACCAATTCAAATGGAGGTTGACACAAGGTCAAAAGGACCGAAGAACAATAGGAAGGACAGAAAGACAGAAGGTTAGAAAAACAAAAGGACAGCGGAGACAGAAGACAGAGAGACAAAAGGTTAGAAGAACGGAAGGACAGAAAGACAAAAGGCCAGAAGGACAGAAAGATAAAAAGACAGAGGACTGAAAGACAAAAGGACAGAGGACCGAAAGACAAAATGACAGAGGATCGAAAGACAAAAGTTCAGAAGGACAGAAAGACAAAAGGACAGAGAACAGTGAGACAAAAGGTCAGAATGACAGAAAGACAAAAGGACGGAAGGGCAGGACAGAAAGACAAAAAGTCAGAAGGACAGAGGACAGAAGGTCATAAGGACAGAAAGACAAAAGGTCAGAAGGAAGGATTGAAGGATGGACGGAAGGTCAGGACAGAAAGGCAAAAGGACTGAAGGGGAAGGACAGGACAGAGGGCAGAAAGACAAAAGGTCAGAAGGAGAGAGAGACAAAAGGTCAGAAGGACTGAAAGACAAAAGGACAGAAGAACAGGACAGAACGATGGATAGAAGAAAGGACAGAAGGACAGGACAGAAAGACAAAAAGACAGAAAAACAAAAGGACAGGAAGACAGAATGACACAAGGTCAGAAAGATAGAAAGACAAAAGGACAGAGAGACAAAAGGTCCGGATGACAAAAGAACGGAAGGAAGGACAGGACAGAAAGACAAAAAGACAGAAGGACAAAAAGACATAGCGACACAAGGTCAGAAGGACAGAAAGGATAGAGGACAGAGAGACAAAAGGTCAAAAGGTCACAAAGACAAAAGGAAGGACAGAAAGACAAGAAGACAGAAGACAAAAGGTCAGAAAGACAAAAGGGCAGGAGGAAGGACAGAAAGACAAAAGGATAGAGGGACTGAAGAACAGAGGACCGAAAGACAAAAGGTCAGAAAGACAAAAGGACAGAGAACAGAAAGGCAAAAGGACAGAAAGGCAAAAGGACAGAAAGACAAAAGGGCAGAAGGAAGACAAGAGGCCAGAAGGACAGGACAGAAAGACAAAAAGACAGAAAGACAAAAAGACAGAAAAACAAAAGGACAGAAAGACAGAATGACACAAGGTCAGAAGGACACAAGGTCAGAATGAAAGAAAGACAAAAGGACAAAACGACAGAAAGACAAAAGGAAAGAAGGACAGAGGACCGAAAGACAAAAGGTCAGAAGGACCGAAAGACAAAATGACAGAGGATCGAAAGACAAAAGTTCAGAAGGACAGAAAGACAAAAGGACAGAGAACAGTGAGACAAAAGGTCAGAATGACAGAAAGACAAAAGGACGGAAGGGCAGGACAGAAAGACAAAAAGTCAGAAGGACAGAGGACAGAAAGTCAGAAGGACAGAAAGACAAAAGGTCAGAAGGAAGGATTGAAGGATGGACGGAAGGTCAGAAGGACAGAAAGGCAAAAGGACTGAAGGGGAAGGATAGGACAGAGGGCAGAAAGACAAAAGGTCAGAAGGAGAGAGAGACAAAAGGTCAGAAGGACTGAAAGACAAAAGGACAGAAGAACAGGACTGAAGGAAGGACAGAAGGATGGATAGAAGAAAGGACAGAAGGACAGGACAGAAAGACAAAAAGACAGAAAAACAAAAGGACAGAAAGACAGAATGACACAAGGTCAGAAAGATAGAAAGACAAAAGGACAGAGAGACAAAAGGTCCGAAGGACAAAATAACGGAAGGAAGGACAGGACAGAAAGACAAAAAGACAGGACAAAAAGACATAGGGACACAAGGTCAGAAGGGATAGAGGACAGAGAGACAAAAGGTTAGAAGGACACAAAGACAAAAGGAAGGACAGAAAGACAAGAAGACAGAGGACAAAATGTCAGAAAGACAAAAGGGCAGGAGGAAGGACAGAAAGACAAAAGGACAGAGGGACTGAAGAACAGAGGACCGAAAGACAAAAGGACAGAGAACAGAAAGGCAAAAGGACAGAAAGACAAAAAGGCAGAAGGAAGGACAGAAGGAGAGAAGGAAGACAAAAGGCCAGAAGGACAGGACAGAAAGACAAAAAGACAGAACAACAAAAGGACAGAAAGACAGAATGACACAAGGTCAGAAGGAAAGAAAGATAAAAGGACAAAACGACAGAAAGACAAAAGGAAAGAAGGACAGAGGACCGAAAGACAAAAGGTCAGAAGGAGCGAAAGACAAAATGACAGAGGATCGAAAGACAAAAGTTCAGAAGGACAGAAAGACAAAAGAACAGAGAACAGTGAGACAAAAGGTCAGATTGATAGAAAAACAAAAGGACGGAAGGGCAGGACAGAAAGACAAAAAGTCAGAAGGACAGAAAGTCAGAAGGACAGAAAGACAAAAGGTCAGAAGGAAGGATTGAAGGATGGACGGAAGGTCAGAAGGACAGAAAGGCAAAAGGACTGAAGGTGAAGGACAGAGGGCAGAAAGACAAAAGGTCAGAAGGAGAGAGAGACAAAAGGTCAGAAGGACTGAAAGACAAAAGGACAGAAGAACAGGACATAAGAACAGGACATAAGGACAGGACAGAAGGAATGATAGAAGGAAGGTTAGGAGAAAGGACAGAAGGCCAAGACAGAAAGACAAAAATACAGAAAAACAAAAGGACAGAAAGACACAAGGTCAGAAAGATAGAAAGACAAAAGGACAGAGAGACAAAAGGTCCGAAGGACAAAAGAACGGAAGGACAGGACAGAAAGACAAAAAGACAGAAGGACAAAAAGACACAAGGTCAGAAGGACAGAAAGAATAGAGGACAGAGAGACAAAAGGTCAGAAGGACACAAAGACAAAAGGAGGGACAGAAAGACAAGGAGACAGAGGACAAAAGGTCAGAAAGACAAAAGGACAGAAGGAAGGACAGAAAGACAAAAAGACAGAGGGACTGGAGGACAGATGACCGAAAGACAAAAGGACAGAGAACAGAAAGGCAGAAGGAGAGAAGGAAGACAAAAGGCCAGAAGGACAGGACAGAAAGACAAAAAGACAGAAAAACAAAAGGACAGAAAGACAGAATGACACAAGGTCAGAAGGACAGAAAGACAAAAGGACAGAGAGACAAAAGGTCTGAAGGACAAAAGAACGGAAGGAAGGACAGGACAGAAAGACAAAAAGACAGAGGGACTGGAGGACAGAGGACCGAAAGACAAAAGGACGGAGAACAGAAAGGCAGAAGGAGAGAAGGAAGACAAAAGGCCAGAAGGACAGGACAGAAAGACAAAAAGACAGAAAAACAAAAGGACAGAATGACACAAGGTCAGAAGGACAGAAAGACAAAAGGACAGAGAGACAAAAGGTCTGAAGGACAAAAGAACGGAAGGAAGGACAGGACAGAAAGACAAAAAGACAGAAGGACAAAAAGACATAGGGACACAAGGTCAGAAGGACAGAAAGGATAGAGGACAGAGAGACAAAAGGTCAGAAGGACACAAAGACAAAAGGAAGGTCAGAAAGACAAAAGGACAGAAAGAAGGACCGAAAGACAAATGGCCTGAAGGAGAGAAAGACAAAAGGACAGAAGGAATGACAGTAGGACAGGACAGAAGGATAGAAAGACAAAACGATAGGACAGAAAGACAAAAGGACAGAGGGAAAGAAAGACAGGGGACCGAAAGACAAAAGGACAGAAAGACAAAAGGACAGAAAGACAAAAGGTCAGAAGTACAGAAAGACAAAAGGGCAGAGAACAGAAAGGCAAAAGGTCAGAAAGACAAAAGGACAGGACAGAGGACAAAAGGTCAGAAGGACAGAAAGAAAAAAGGAAGTAGGACAGGACAGGACAGAAAGACAAAAGGTCAGAAGGACAGAAAGACAAAAGAACAGAAAGACAAAAGATCAGAAAGAAAAAGGACAGTAGGACAGAAGGACAGGACAGAAAGACAAAAGGACATGGACCGAAAGATGAAAGTTCAGAAGGAGAGAAAGACAAAAGGACAGAGGTCAGAAGGACAGAAAGACAAAAGGTCAGAAGGACAGAAAGACAAAAGGACAGAAAGAAGGACAAAGGGAAAGGACAGAAGGACACAGGGATAGGACAGAAGGACACAGGGATACAGGGACAGAAGGACACAGGGATACAAGGACAGAAGGACGGAATGTCAGAAGGAACTAAGGGATGAAACACTCAAACATACTCTAGTTCTGTGAGTACTTAAAAGGACTCAGACAGAAGAACTTTGGAGAGAAAATAATACAATCATTAGAACTACTCAAAATCCGCCTGGTTAAACTATGGTTTACCAATATACAATTCAAATGCCGGGACTCTTGAGCACACGTCAAAACGAATGAATGGATGATTTTTTTTACTTACTCTGGTCTGGGTATGTTAAGAGCTTCGAAATCGTTGATGTAATTATTAACGAATGTACCTACTATATTAAGGAGAATACAACTTCCAAGTATGTACCATATTCGTTTTTCATTTTTTTTAATGTACCATAACAATACCAATAGCAAAACGAAATATTGAGTGTCTGCTGCGAGGTACCAAAAAGAAGGTGAACACTAAAATACGAAAAAAATGGATGAAAGGATATTTACAACAACAAAAAAAATACCGACCATATTGTATGGATCTAGGATGGTATTTAAATAAAGTAGATTGATCCACCAATTTTTTCTACATCTCGTATATTCGGTTCCGATAACTATATGCCAATTTGGTCCGTCGCCTAGATGTCGCCACCAGGTTATGTTGAAGAGAATGACAACTGACATAGCCGGTGTTAATCTAAAATATTTTTATTTCTTACAAGTTTCTTATATAAAAAAAATAATCGGTACATACCGAATATATCGATTGACGAAAATTGTTATTAGTGTTTTTGGAGTGAGTTTCTTATTTTCGAAATGCGTAAAAATTCCGAAAGATAGCATAATAGAGGATATTAGGAAAAATGTCGATACGCATAATGGTCCACTGGATACGAATAAATTTAAAAATTTTAAATTCATCTAAAATAATAATAACAAATATCAAAACATCATCATTTTATTTAAATCAAAATTAAATATGTATATTTTGTCGGTAAATATATTGTTTAAATAAGATAAAAAAATATCTCACAGTTTCAGTGTATTTGGTATTAACGACTGGTAACATAACGGCGGCCATGCAAGTATGGCTAAATATTACCAAAAATGTGTTTAAAGATCTAATACCAAATAATGGTCGCAGATAATTTTGTTCAGTTGTATCGCTAATACTCGTAAGTCTATACCAATTTTTTGTTAACGAAAAACAACTTATTATCTTCCACCGGTATGTATTTATATATATTTCGTATTTATCCGGTGACCAACTTTTCACTGCTATCTCCGTTAAAGTTATAAGTATCGTTATAACGATGTAACATATGAAAATCGTTCTGAAAATATAAATAATTTTGTTTAAATTAAATTTGGTTAATACACATATATAAAAGTATCCACCAATCAATAGCTTAGAGATCTTAAAAATTAAATTCCAAAAAACGTTTACCACCGACATAAAAAATAATATCTTCTGTACATTCTGACAATAACGAAAAAATTCGATAGAACGCTACCGAAACGTAGTGATGAGCAAAGCAAGACAAAGACTTGGATAATAATCTTGGTCTTGCTGATCCAGTTTTGGTCTTGGTCTTGCCTATCCAGTCTTGGTCTTGCTCAAATATGCCCGGTCTTGGTCTTGCAATTTTGCTCATCACTACCGAAACGTTGAATTAAAAAATATAAAAAAGATTGTGGTTTGATTTCCCAAAATAATTAAGTAAAAGAATAATAGAAAATCATGTGGCCAGACTTCCAAGACCGTTTTTTGAAAAAGTTCACATGGAGTATTAAAAAACCATTGAATTCTTCTAGCTCTAGCTCAAAAAAAAACTTTTATCTACGAACCGTCAAATTGGCATAAAGAAAATTACTTGGCAGGATTTTGGCGATTGTTTTTCTTATAATAGTTCACATGGAACGTTAAAAAACCAATTAAATCCTTCTTAAAGTCCTTAGAACAACTAAAGAATGACTTGGAGCTGTCAAAAATAAACCATTATCTACGAAATGTCAAATTGACATAAAGAAAATTACGTGACAAGATTTTGGTGATTGTTTTTCTTATAATAGTTCACATGGAACATTAAAAAAACAATTAAATCCTTCTAAAAGTCCTTAGAACAACTAATGAATAACTTGGAGCTGTCAAAAATAAACTTTTATCTACGAAACGTCAAATTGGCATAAAGAAAATTACGTGGCAGGATTTTGGTGATTGTTTTTCTTTTAATAGTTCACATGGAACATTAAAAAAACAATTAAATCCTTCTAAAAGTCCTTAGAACAACTAGTGAATAACTTGGAGCTGTCAAAAATAAACTTTTATCTACGAAACGTCAAATTGACATAAAGAAAATTAGGTGGAAGGATTTTGGTGATTGTTTTTCTTTTAATAGTTCACATGGAACATTAAAAAACCAATTAAATCCTTCTTAAAATCTTTAGAACAACTAAAGAATGACTTGGAGCTGTCAAAAATAAACCATTATCTACGAAATGTCAAATTGACATAAAGAAAATTACGTGACAAGATTTTGAAGATTTTTTTTCTTATAATAGTTCACATGGAACATTAAAAAAACAATTGAATCCTTCTAAAAGTCCTTAGAACAACTAATGAATAACTTGGAGCTGTCAAAAATAAACTTTTATCTATGAAACGTCACATTGGCAAAAAGAAAATTACGTGGAAGGATTTTGGTGATTGTTTTTCTTATAATAGTTCACATGGAACGTTAAAAAACCAATTAAATCCTTCTTAAAGTCCTTACAACAAAGAATGACTTGGAGCTGTCAAAAATAAACCATTATCTACGAAATGTCAAATTGACATAAAGAAAATTACGTGACAAGATTTTGGTGATTGTTTTTCTTATAATAGTTCACATGGAACATTAAAAAAACAATTAAATCCTTCTAAAAGTCCTTAGAACAACTAGTGAATAACTTGGAGCTGTCAAAAATAAACTTTTATCTACGAAACGTCAAATTGGCATAAAGAAAATTACGTGGCAGGATTTTGGTGATTGTTTTTCTTTTAATAGTTCACATGGAACATTAAAAAAACAATTAAATCCTTCTAAAAGTCCTTAGAACAACTAGTGAATAACTTGGAGCTGTCAAAAATAAACTTTTATCTACGAAACGTCAAATTGACATAAAGAAAATTAGGTGGAAGGATTTTGGTGATTGTTTTTCTTTTAATAGTTCACATGGAACATTAAAAAACCAATTAAATCCTTCTTAAAATCTTTAGAACAACTAAAGAATGACTTGGAGCTGTCAAAAATAAACCATTATCTACGAAATGTCAAATTGACATAAAGAAAATTACGTGACAAGATTTTGAAGATTTTTTTTCTTATAATAGTTCACATGGAACATTAAAAAAACAATTGAATCCTTCTAAAAGTCCTTAGAACAACTAATGAATAACTTGGAGCTGTCAAAAATAAACTTTTATCTATGAAACGTCACATTGGCAAAAAGAAAATTACGTGGAAGGATTTTGGTGATTGTTTTTCTTATAATAGTTCACATGGAACGTTAAAAAACCAATTAAATCCTTCTTAAAGTCCTTACAACAAAGAATGACTTGGAGCTGTCAAAAATAAACCATTATCTACGAAATGTCAAATTGACATAAAGAAAATTACGTGACAAGATTTTGGTGATTGTTTTTCTTATAATAGTTCACATGGAACATTAAAAAAACAATTAAATCCTTCTAAAAGTCCTTAGAACAACTAGTGAATAACTTGGAGCTGTCAAAAATAAACTTTTATCTACGAAACGTCAAATTGGCATAAAGAAAATTACTTGGCAGGATTTTGATGATTGTTTTTCTTATAATAGTTTACATGGAACATTAAAAAAATAAATAAATCCTTCTAAAAGTCCTTAGAACAACTAATGTAAAACTTGGAGCTCTCGAAAATAAACTCTTATCTACCAAACGTCAAATTGGCATAAAGAAAATTACTTGGCAGGATTTTGGTGATTGTTTTTCTTATAATAGTTCACATGGAACGTTAAAAAAACAATTAAATCCTTCTAAAAGTCCTTAGAACAACTAATGTAAAACTTGGAGCTCTCGAAAATAAACTTTTATCTACGAAATGTCAAATTGACATAAAGAAAATTACGTGACAAGATTTTGGTGATTGTTTTTCTTATAATAGTTCACATGGAACATTAAAAAACAATTAAATCCTTCTAAAAGTCCTTAGAACAACTAAAGAATAAGCTGGAGCTGTCAAAAATAAACTTTTATCTACGAAACGTCAAATTGGCATAAAGAAAATTACGTGGCAGGATTTTGGTGTTTCTTATAATAGTTCACATGGAACGTTAAAAAACCAATTAAATCCTTCTTAAAGTCCTTAGAACAACTAAAGAATAAGCTGGAGCTGTCAAAAATAAACTTTTATCTACGAAACGTCAAATTGGCATAAAGAAAATTACGTGGCAGGATTTTGGTGATTGTTTTTCTTATAATAGTTCACATGGAACATTAAAAAAACATTTAAATCCTTCTTAAATTCCTTAGAACTAATGAATAACTTGGAGCTGTCAAAAAATAAACTTTTATCTACGAAACGTCAAATTTGCATAAAGAAAATTATGTGGCAGGATTTTGAAGATTGTTTTTCTTATAATAGTTCACATGCAACATCAAAAAAAACAATTAAATCCTTCTAAAAGTCCTTAGAACAACTAATGAATAACTTGAGGGTTCTCAAAAAGAAACTTTTATCTACCAAACGCCAAATTGGCATAAAGAAAATTACGTGGCAGGATTTTGGTGACTGTTTTTCCTATAATAGTTCATACGAAACATAAAAAAAACAATATAGCAGTTGATTTTATACAAATACAATGAAAAACGACCATATTTTTCCTCGTACTAGCCAGAATTAGCACAGTGTGATTATAAAAATTTTACTTACGCAGCAAATACATCTAACCAACTAACAGAATATTTGGGAATGTTCGTTGTACAACTCAAATTTTCAACTATCCCTTTCAATTTGTAGTATCCCATTTTATGATCATAACAATTATTAATATCTCGTTTCAATTCATCCATATTTTCGATTGTTTTTGTGGCATTAGGACAAGTAAACGGCACGCATATCCAGTGGCGTAGTATATCGTGTCTATAGTTAAATTGATTCGAAGATATTTCCTGATAAAATATTACCAAATTGAATACTTGATAATTTTTTTAAAATTCTAAAAGGTACTTACTTGTATATTTGTCCATAATGCATTATTATCCGAATAAATAGGTTTTAAATGGTACTCGAACGAGCAATATAATGCTTCGTCTTTGAGTAGCATACATTTGTCAAAATTATCCTGATGAAAAATATCAGGTATTGATGCGTATTGTTTATCTAGAAAATTTTTGGTACTTTTTTAATTTTAATTATTGTATTAATTAAAAAAAAAATTACCTGAAACGAAAGCTTTAGAATTTTGAAATTTTATTATAAATAATAACACATAAAACCACTTTACGCTCTTCATTATTTTATCTGAGAACAAAAGTTGTTTGATTGTAAAAGTGCATACAGACAGGGCAAATGAAGGCCAACAAATGGATTTATTTTTGATACAATTTGGACTATGTAACGCTTAAAACCTGTAGACGGTACCATCAAAACACCTACTTATAGAAAAAACATAAAAAAATTTTTTTTACAACAATTCAATACTTATTTGTTGTTTCGCTTAATGTAATTAATGTTTATTATGTTATCAAGTGAACAATTATACAAGCTGTTTCACGACCAGCTTTTACACTATCTATACAGGATGTTTCAAAAAAAGTTGACCCCGTCACTAGGATAGGTAGAAAACTGAAAAATAATTGGGGTTTGTTCAATAAAAAATTTTCGTTAAGATAAAGGGAGTTGAAGAAAGAAGAAACTACTGGAATGAAATTTTATACGAATATGTTTTGGGAGCTGATAAATCCCATGAATTTGTTTTTATATCTGACCCTCATAGAGGGCGCTAGTTAAACGCTTCACAACAAAGTTTTGAATTTTTTTTTTCAAAAACAGTGACCGTTGAACTAAAAAGCAACACCTACTCTTGATTGTTTGTCTTTCTTATACTTTTTCTTGGATGTGTTAATTTGCAAACGCAACTAAAAGTCAGTTTCTGTGGGGTTCGGGTTGAAATTGAAGGAGACGGCAAAGGCATAGCTACACCAGACTTGTCATCTTCAGTACCAACTTCTATTTAAACAGATTCATTATCTAAAAAATATATATGTATATATATAGTGAACTTCCAATGAGTATCATTGTAAACAAAAATCATGTGGATTTTATAAGAAACTATACGTTTTTATGCATTATCTGATCAATTAAAATATTTACCCAATAATGGCAAAGCTTGACAGCTACGGAAATGTTCTGCTCGACATGAGGAAGGTTCTGATTCAGGTGACCTGCAATTGTAATATTCTTCATTGTTGTAACTGATATATAACAAATTACGAGTTGATACTGCCACGAAGTAATAAATGTGAACAACAATTAAAGACTTCAACCGATTCTAAGAAATAATCAAACTTGATATTTAATACCAGAGTGAACAATTATCTTTCTTGGGGGATCATTTATCGAAACATGACTGTGTCGTTTTAGTCCTAGAAATTTCGTAGGTACAGCTAACTCGAACAATCTCTTAGAGCTTCCACCCTTGGTGATAAATTTATCTTCAAATTAAAGTTCACACAACTTGTTATTTTTTTTGAATTTGAACTGTCGTTTTTCCAGACAAATCTTTACGATTACAAGCCTGCAACCATAACTGGGATCTAAAACATTTATATGTTAAGACGATAAGTAAGGCATATTATGCTAATATCAAAGAATAAACAAATAATATTTGCTGGTGTATTCTTTGCTAATATAATATGTTTATTGTTAGGTAGAATAAGTCAACACAACAATTATTAACTTATCACGTACATGAAATTTCTATTCATTGTAATGTCAATATAAATGTCTAAATTTTAAAGAATACCTGAAACGCTTTCCTTAATAAGGGTCTTTAGGAAATCCAAACATAGATATACCTTCTCCTGTTCCTGAGTGACATCCCCGAACAACAGCACAAGTTATTCTTCCCATAGCTTCAATTAATTATCAGTAAACATTTTATTTTCCAAGTAATATTTTTCAAAACAAGAGACAAAGTAAAAATTATACACAGAAATATTGTTTGTAAACAAGTTGGTTGTCAGACGAAAAGGTGAAGTACAGAGATAAAAGCCATATTTTTGCGATCTAGCGTCTTTAAGCGGATTAAAGCGATTCATTTTCGCGAATAAGTAATGACGTCACGCTTAAAAACGCTTGAAGCGGAAACTGGCGTGGTCGGGAGTGCGCCAGAAAACTTTGAAGCGGTTCAGCTGCTGTGCGTCATTAAATTGACAGCATTGACAGAATAAATTGATATAGAGTGGACCAATGGACTTTCAAAAAATCATAAAATGTTTCTTTAGACATCCGAAATAAAATATAAAAGTCATAATTTAGATTACGGCTTATCCATTCTTCCTCATAAATTGATCTGATGTGATGGTCTCTTAGAATTGAAGAAATTATTTGCAAACTTTTTATTCTTCTTGAGAGCTTCTTAAGAGTCTCTCCTCCTTTTCATTCTAAATTCTAAGATCACAAATTTTGACAAAAGCAATATTATTAGGTATATTAATATTATTTTGCTTATTACAGTTTCAGAATTTCAGAAAGAAAAAAATTAACAAAGTAAAGTATGTACGTGACGTGAGAGAAATGTCGTTGACATATGTCAGAATATCGCTAGATATTTCCATTTTTGCGAACTTAAGCGTGACGTCACCGTTATGAGGTCACGCTTAAGCTACACTGTTAATCCGCTTAAAGACGCTAGATCGCAAAAATATGGCTAAAGAAGGTTAGTGAAGTATGACAAGTATCTTATCTCAGACATGCGCATACAAAAAAATGATCGAAAGCTTCGATTCTTGTTAAGGCGCGAAAGCGAGCACGAGCGAACATTCGTGTATGTTTGCTCGATATTTTGATATATCTCGTCCACACTTGAACTATTATTTTTTGACGTCTATATATCACGCTTTACTAATATGACAATTATTTACAGTTAACTGTAATTAAGTAAATAATTACTGTTTCAGACTATAAAGCTTTGCTAATGTATGTACGGATTAAACATTCACTCAATTTTCGAGGAGAGTTTCCGTGACTTTTAGCTTGTTTTCAATAACATGAAGCCAAAAATGTTTCGAAATTTTTTTTTTCTAAAAAGTGTAGTGTTCGGATAAGAAAATGAAGGTTAAGTTTAGTAAACATTAATGAATCAATCATGTAAAAGATAACCAAGAACTTGTTTATTTTACTTTTATTATGTTATCTATACCTGCTCAAACATAATACATAATGAGTCAGTAACAACAATTTTTTGTGCTATTTCTATACATAGAGACGCTCATCAAAAACGTCCAGTTTGAGCCCCAAATAATCGAAGAAACGTTCATAGCAAAGATTAAGCAGCTAGAAGCTGGCAGAAACGTTCTGCTAGTGGCAGAGACACTTTACTGGTAACAGATTCTACCAGAAGACAAAAGTGAAGAGTCACAAGATAATGATGAAGATAGAGTCGGTCTAGAAGTAGCAGATACTACCATGGTTATATTCTTGACTGAGGGAGTGAAGTTTTCCAAAAGAACATATATTTTGTCATTATTCTGCTCGGTAACTCTGCCACTGGAGTGACAATGTTCTCTCAGGTCACTGATGTTTTAAGATACCTGTGATCACCAGAGATGGTCTGATGATATTAAAGACGGTTTAAAAGTAACAGATTCTACTAGATGACATCAACGAGTTCCTCAAGAAAGTTTAAAGATGATCTCTAGAAGGTAGAGACGTTTTGTAGGTAGCAGTTCCTACCAGGAGTCAGTAGAGATAATCTAAAGGTAGGAGAAATGTTCAGAAGCTAACAGAATGTTTTACAAGAGTGGTTGTAAGCGTCCAAATGTTATCAGAGATAGTCTGATGATCGTGGAGACGGTTTAAAGGTAGCAGATTCTACCGGATGACGGCGGTGAGTTCTTTAAGGAAGTTTAAGCGACTAGAGGATAGCAGAGATGATTTGGCGAGGGTGGAGACGTTTCAGGAGATGCACATACTATCAAAAGTCAGTAGAGATGATCTAATGGTATGAGAAACTAACGGAATGTTTCACAAGAGAGGTTGTAAGCGTCCAAATGTTATCAAAGATGGTCTAATAATCGTAGAGACGGTTTAAAGGTAGCAGATTCAACCGGATGACAGAGGCGAGTTTTTTAAGGAAGTTTAAGCGACCAGGGGATAATAGAGATGATCTGGAGAGGATAGAGACGTTTCAGAAGATGCAGATACTACCAGAAGTCAGTAGAGATGATCTAAGGGTAGGAGAAATGTTCAAAAACTAACAGAATGTTTCACAAGAGAGGTTGTAAGCGTCCAAATGTTATCAAAGATGGTCTAATAATCGTAGAGACGGTTTAAAGGTAGCAGATTCAACCGGATGACAGAGGCGAGTTTTTTAAGGAAGTTAAGCGACCAGGAGCTAGCATAGATGATCTGGTGAGGGTAGAGATGTTCCAGAAGATGCAGATACTATCAGAAGTCAGTAGAGATGAACTAATGCTAGGAGAAACGTTCAGAAACTAACAGAATGTTTCACAAGAGAGGTTGTAAACGTCCAAATGTTATCAGAGATGGTCTGATGATCATAAAGACGGTTTAAAGGTAGCAGATTCTACCGGATGACAGCGGTGAGTTCTTTAAGGAAGTTAAGCGACCAGGAGCTAGCATAGATGATCTGGCGAGGGTAGAGATGTTCCAGAAGATGCAGATACTATCAGAAGTCAGTAGAGATGAACTAATGCTAGGAGAAACGTTCAGAAACTAACAGAATGTTTCACAAGAGAGGTTGTAAGCGTCCAAATGTTATCAGAGATGGTCTGATGATCGTAAAAACGGTATAAAGGTAGAAGATTCTAACGGATGACAGCGGCGAGTTTCTCCAGGAAGTTTAAGGTAGCGGGTATGGTCTGGGGGTAACTGAAGTATTTACAAGGAGGGGTTTGAGTGAATAAAAGTTATCAGAGTGGGAGAGATGAGAATGAAAGTGAAATTAAAAGGAAAATAACACAAAATTGAAGGAAACTCCTTTTAGGTAGGGTCACTAAGTATAAAGTATATTTCTTGTTGATGAATAAAACCGCATTTTAATCGATATTCGTTATCTCTTATCTCTTCTGATTTGTTATCCGTGTTATTTAGGTATTCTAGTTAAATTACTTTAATTTGATGACACGTATTGAAGAGGTTGAATTAGTTTTTTTTTATAACGAAAAACTTTGTTTAAGTAACTTGAATTTTCTTTTACAGAATTCATGCAATTTCCAACAGATTAGGGGAGAAAAATCTTCCAACATACGTAAGGCGTGACTAAAATATATATTTTCAAGCGTTTCAGCCCCTTTAGACAGCATCAATATCCGGTAAGTCAATCAACAGATTATAATGGGGTGTTAAACCGATATCCGGCTTTTGGTATTTTATTAAAATATAATCGAATATTTGAGGAGGAAACTGGAAATTAAGAATTCCTAAATGTTTGCAACTTTCATTACGAATACGTCACATACTTAAAGGTGAAGTTAACAACTTTCTGATTTGAATGGAATATCATTGGGAATAATTATTATTATATTATAAAAATATTTCTGTTATTTTAGGTTATGGATATTACAGGGAAAACATACCAATTTCGATCTCTTCTAAAAAATCCAAAATATTCAATTTTAATTATAATTTTTCTATTATTACTTACGAAAAGCCTTCTATATTTGAATAATATTGACAATGTGATTTTTACGGAAGGTATGCTTGATGATTATAATGCTGCGATTGCAAAATGTGAGAGTCTAAGAAGACATCGATCCGAAACCTATCCAGCTTTTATAGGTAAATTGATCTGTTCGTTTTTGGGCTTAAGCAAAATGTTGTGTCTCCTTACGACATCTATCAAAACTCGAGTGCAGTCTTTCTCTGGCTTCTGCACTCTTTCAGGATTCACCCTGTATGTTATATTTCTGCTGTGGAATTTGTAAATTCTTATTTTTCTATTTTTTGTAGACATCGAACCGGATACAAACAAAATAGAAACCATAGATTGTTTTCGATTTGAAGAAAAAACTCTGCCGGATATATCCGAAATAAATCCCCGACCGAACAGATCTATATTTTTTCACGAAACATCTTGCAGATCTTACAACGAAGGAAAAATAACAATAACATCTCGTCAAGCTTGCGCAGTAGAAAGCGCAGCTAGATTAAATCCGAATTTCGATATTTATTTATTGTATTCTTCGCCGGGGGAATTTAAATTCGGTTGCGACGATTCAAGTTTATTTCTTAAAGGGCTACTCAGCTATGATAATGTCAATATTATGCACATGAACTATGGCAATTATATAAACAATACTCCGGTAGAAAGTCTGTATAAGACGTTGGAAGGATCGGACCATACAGTGGCACATGCCAGCGACATTCTTCGGTAAGTTTACAGCACCAGTTTACCTCGGAATTGTCTTTTGCTTACTTTACAGCGTCTGATCACTTTGGAATTGTCTTTTGCTTACTTAACAACGTCTCACCACCTTGGAATTGTCTTTTGCTTACTTTACAGCGTCTGATCACCTTGGAATTGTATTTTTCTTGCTTTACAGCGCCTGTTCACCTTGGAATTGCATTTCGATTACTTTACAGCGCCAGTTTACCTCGGAATGGTCTTTTGCTTATTTTACAGCGTCCGATCCCCTTGGAATTGTCTTTTGCTTACTTTACAACGCCTGTTCACCTTGGAATTGTCTTTTGCTTACTTTACAGCGTCTGATCATCACCTTGGAATTGCATTTCGATTACTTTACAGCGCCAGTTTACCTCGGAATGGTCTTTTGCTTACTTTACAGCGTCCGATCCCCTTGGAATTGTCTTTTGCTTACTTTACAACGCCTGTTCACCTTGGAATTGTCTTTTGCTTACTTTACAGCGTCTGATCATCACCTTGGAATTGTATTTCGATTACTTTACAGCACCAGTTTACCTCGGAATTGTCTTTTGCTTACTTTACAGCGTCTGATCACTTTGGAATTGTCTTTTGCTTACTTTACAACGTCTCACCACCTTGGAATTGTCTTTTGCTTACTTAACAACGTCTCACCACCTTGGAATTGTCTTTTGCTTACTTTACAACGTCTCACCACCTTGGAATTGTCTTTTGCTTACTTTACAGCGTCTGATCACCTTGGAATTGTATTTTTCTTGCTTTACAGCGCCTGTTCACCTTGGAATTGCATTTCGATTACTTTACAGCGCCAGTTTACCTCGGAATGGTCTTTTGCTTACTTTACAGCGTCCGATCCCCTTGGAATTGTCTTTTGCTTACTTTACAACGCCTGTTCACCTTGGAATTGTCTTTTGCTTACTTTACAGCGTCTGATCATCACCTTGGAATTGTATTTCGATTACTTTACAGCGCCAGTTTACCTTGGAATTGTCTTTTGCTTACTTTACAGCGTCTGATCACCATGGAATTGTATTTTTCTTACTTTACAGCGTCCGATCACCTTGGAATTGTATTTCGATTACTTTACAGCGCCAGTTTACCTCGGAATTGTCTTTTGCTTACTTTACAGCGTCTGATCACCTTGGAATTGTATTTTTCTTACTTTACAGCGCCTGTTCACCTTGGAATTGTCTTTTGCTTACTTTACAGCGTCTGATCACCTTGGAATTGTCTTTTGCTTACTTAACAACGTCTCACCACCTTGGAATTGTCTTTTGCTTACTTTACAACGTCTCACCACCTTGGAATTGTATTTTTCTTGCTTTACAGCGCCTGTTCACCTTGGAATTGCATTTCGATTACTTTACAGCGCCAGTTTACCTCGGAATGATCTTTTGCTTACTTTACAGCGTCCGATCCCCTTGGAATTGTCTTTTGCTTACTTTACAGCGTCTGATCATCACCTTGGAATTGTATTTCGATTACTTTACAACGCCTGTTCACCTTGGAATTGTCTTTTGCTTACTTTACAGCGTCTGATCACCTTGGAATTGTATTTTTCTTACTTTACAGCGTCCGATCACCTTGGAATTGTATTTCGATTACTTTACAGCGCCAGTTTACCTCGGAATTGTCTTTTGCTTACTTTACAGCGTCTGATCACCTTGGAATTGTATTTTTCTTACTTTACAGCGCCTGTTCACCTTGGAATTGTCTTTTGCTTACTTTACAGCGTCTGATCACCTTGGAATTGTATTTTTCTTACTTTACAGCGTCCGATCACCTTGGAATTGTATTTCGATTACTTTACAGCGCCAGTTTACCTCGGAATTGTCTTTTGCTTACTTTACAGCGTCTGATCACCTTGGAATTGTATTTTTCTTACTTTACAGCGCCTGTTCACCTTGGAATTGTCTTTTGCTTACTTTACAGCGTCTGATCACCTTGGAATTGTCTTTTGCTTACTTAACAACGTCTCACCACCTTGGAATTGTCTTTTGCTTACTTTACAACGTCTCACCACCTTGGAATTGTATTTTTCTTGCTTTACAGCGCCTGTTCACCTTGGAATTGCATTTCGATTACTTTACAGCGCCAGTTTACCTCGGAATGATCTTTTGCTTACTTTACAGCGTCCGATCCCCTTGGAATTGTCTTTTGCTTACTTTACAGCGTCTGATCATCACCTTGGAATTGTATTTCGATTACTTTACAACGCCTGTTCACCTTGGAATTGTCTTTTGCTTACTTTACAGCGTCTGATCACCTTGGAATTGTATTTTTCTTACTTTACAGCGTCCGATCACCTTGGAATTGTATTTCGATTACTTTACAGCGCCAGTTTACCTCGGAATTGTCTTTTGCTTACTTTACAGCGTCTGATCACCTTGGAATTGTATTTTTCTTACTTTACAGCGCCTGTTCACCTTGGAATTGTCTTTTGCTTACTTTACAGCGTCTGATCACCTTGGAATTGTCTTTTGCTTACTTTACAGCGTCTGATCACCTTGGAATTGTCTTTTGCTTACTTTACAACGCCTGTTCACCTTGGAATTGTATTTTGCTTACTTTACAGCGTCTGATCACCTTGGAATTGTATTTTTCTTACTTTACAGCGTCCGATCACCTTGGAATTGTATTTCGATTACTTTACAGCGCCAGTTTACCTCGGAATTGTCTTTTGCTTACTTTACAGCGTCTGATCACCTTGGAATTGTATTTTTCTTACTTTACAGCGCCTGTTCACCTTGGAATTGTCTTTTGCTTACTTTACAGCGTCTGATCACCTTGGAATTGTATTTTTCTTACTTTACAGCGTCCGATCACCTTGGAATTGTATTTCGATTACTTTACAGCGCCAGTTTACCTCGGAATTGTCTTTTGCTTACTTTACAGCGTCTGATCACCTTGGAATTGTATTTTTCTTACTTTACAGCGCCTGTTCACCTTGGAATTGTCTTTTGCTTACTTTACAGCGTCTGATCATCACCTTGGAATTGTATTTCGATTACTTTACAGCGCCAGTTTACCTTGGAATTGTCTTTTGCTTACTTTACAGCGTCTGATCACCATGGAATTGTATTTTTCTTACTTTACAGCGTCCGATCACCTTGGAATTGTATTTCGATTACTTTACAGCGCCAGTTTACCTCGGAATTGTCTTTTGCTTACTTTACAGCGTCTGATCACCTTGGAATTGTATTTTTCTTACTTTACAGCGCCTGTTCACCTTGGAATTGTCTTTTGCTTACTTTACAGCGTCTGATCACCTTGGAATTGTCTTTTGCTTACTTAACAACGTCTCACCACCTTGGAATTGTCTTTTGCTTACTTTACAACGTCTCACCACCTTGGAATTGTATTTTTCTTGCTTTACAGCGCCTGTTCACCTTGGAATTGCATTTCGATTACTTTACAGCGCCAGTTTACCTCGGAATGATCTTTTGCTTACTTTACAGCGTCCGATCCCCTTGGAATTGTCTTTTGCTTACTTTACAGCGTCTGATCATCACCTTGGAATT
Source organism: Lochmaea crataegi (assembly GCA_947563755.1). NCBI lineage: Eukaryota > Metazoa > Arthropoda > Insecta > Coleoptera > Chrysomelidae > Lochmaea > Lochmaea crataegi. The sequence continues at coordinate 52,612,976 of OX387426.1, read as the reverse complement.
GTATTTCGATTACTTTACAACGCCTGTTCACCTTGGAATTGTCTTTTGCTTACTTTACAGCGTCTGATCACCTTGGAATTGTATTTTTCTTACTTTACAGCGTCCGATCACCTTGGAATTGTATTTCGATTACTTTACAGCGCCAGTTTACCTCGGAATTGTCTTTTGCTTACTTTACAGCGTCTGATCACCTTGGAATTGTATTTTTCTTACTTTACAGCGCCTGTTCACCTTGGAATTGTCTTTTGCTTACTTTACAGCGTCTGATCACCTTGGAATTGTATTTTTCTTACTTTACAGCGTCCGATCACCTTGGAATTGTATTTCGATTACTTTACAGCGCCAGTTTACCTCGGAATTGTCTTTTGCTTACTTTACAGCGTCTGATCACCTTGGAATTGTATTTTTCTTACTTTACAGCGCCTGTTCACCTTGGAATTGTCTTTTGCTTACTTTACAGCGTCTGATCACCTTGGAATTGTCTTTTGCTTACTTAACAACGTCTCACCACCTTGGAATTGTCTTTTGCTTACTTTACAACGTCTCACCACCTTGGAATTGTATTTTTCTTGCTTTACAGCGCCTGTTCACCTTGGAATTGCATTTCGATTACTTTACAGCGCCAGTTTACCTCGGAATGATCTTTTGCTTACTTTACAGCGTCCGATCCCCTTGGAATTGTCTTTTGCTTACTTTACAGCGTCTGATCATCACCTTGGAATTGTATTTCGATTACTTTACAACGCCTGTTCACCTTGGAATTGTCTTTTGCTTACTTTACAGCGTCTGATCACCTTGGAATTGTATTTTTCTTACTTTACAGCGTCCGATCACCTTGGAATTGTATTTCGATTACTTTACAGCGCCAGTTTACCTCGGAATTGTCTTTTGCTTACTTTACAGCGTCTGATCACCTTGGAATTGTATTTTTCTTACTTTACAGCGCCTGTTCACCTTGGAATTGTCTTTTGCTTACTTTACAGCGTCTGATCACCTTGGAATTGTCTTTTGCTTACTTTACAGCGTCTGATCACCTTGGAATTGTCTTTTGCTTACTTTACAACGCCTGTTCACCTTGGAATTGTATTTTGCTTACTTTACAGCGTCTGATCACCTTGGAATTGTATTTTTCTTACTTTACAGCGTCCGATCACCTTGGAATTGTATTTCGATTACTTTACAGCGCCAGTTTACCTCGGAATTGTCTTTTGCTTACTTTACAGCGTCTGATCACCTTGGAATTGTATTTTTCTTACTTTACAGCGCCTGTTCACCTTGGAATTGTCTTTTGCTTACTTTACAGCGTCTGATCACCTTGGAATTGTATTTTTCTTACTTTACAGCGTCCGATCACCTTGGAATTGTATTTCGATTACTTTACAGCGCCAGTTTACCTCGGAATTGTCTTTTGCTTACTTTACAGCGTCTGATCACCTTGGAATTGTATTTTTCTTACTTTACAGCACCTGTTCACCTTGGAATTGTCTTTTGCTTACTTTACAGCGTCTGATCACCTTGGAATTGTCTTTTGCTTACTTTACAACGCCTGTTCACCTTGGAATTGTATTTTGCTTACTTTACAGCGCCTGTTCACCTCGGAATTGTATTTTGCTTACTTTACAGCGTCTCTCCACCTTGGAATTGCCTTTTGCTCACCTCACACTCTCCCACCACGTTGGAATTATCTTTAGCTACATTTATAGCATTTCATCACTTTGGAATTGTATTTTGCCTACTTTACAGTAGCTCACGATTCTGATTTGTTTAAGGTACGTTACATTGTGGAAATATGGAGGAATTTACCTAGATTTAGATGTAATAGTAGTAAAATCTTTGGAAGATTTGAAATTAAATTTTGCAGCTGTACAATCGGAAAATGAAGTAGCTGCAGGTGCTCTAAGTTTTGATGCTTCCGGTAAAGGACATAAGTGGGTGGAAACGTGTTTGAACGATTTAAAAACGCACTTTACTGGAAAAGAGTGGTCCGATAGCAGCGTGGGAGTCATATCTAGGTAATGGCGTTGTTGTAATTTTTCTTTTATTCCGTAATAACATTTCAGATTATTGGGAAATATCTGCGGTGTAGAGACTGTACCTGAAATGTTACAAGGCGATTGCCAAGGATTCGACGTACTTCCGCAAAATACATTTTACGCTATTCCTTACCAAAGCTGGATGTTGTACTTTTCGAACGATACATTCGATGATGTTATAGAAGAATGTGAAAATAGTTACGCAATACACGTCTGGAATAAGCTGAGTTTTAACAGAAAAATTTATAAATATGCACCAAGGATTCCTTATACGTATTTCGCCGAAAAATTTTGTCCTAAAGTTTTTAAGGCGTGTGGCGATTTTTTTTAAGTAAATTACGAATAAATTTTTTCACCAAGAGTCACACTTATTCCTTCATACACTACACTCTCAAAATACCTAGAACGAAACCAAACTACCACAGAAAATACACGGATCTTCTCAAGTGGGCGAAAGTTTTATCAAATGACAACATTGATTAGGAACTTCAAGTTTTCAGATAGAAACGTTCAAAAGAGGATAGATTTCAACGAATACTCAGTTCATCTACATAAATTTGCGTATGGATTTCAATTTTAAACACAAACCCATGAACAGAACACATATACACAGACACATAAATATACAAACGTACATGCAAATACACAAATAAACACATACATACAATAAATAAACAAACACATTAACACAAATACCCAAACACAAAAATTCGAAAACACACAATATCACACAACAGAAACATACAAATACACAAATTCATCAACACACAAGACTCGAATTCATAAACACACAAACATACAAACACACAACACAAAAGCACACAAGCAGACGTACTAGGAAAAAATCAATAAACACACAAATCCATAAACACACAAACCCACAAATATACAAACACACAACACAAAAGCACGCAAACAAACGCACTAGGAACAAATCAATTAACACACAAACCCACGAACACACAAGATACAAATCCATAAACACACAAACCCACAAACACACAACACAATAGCACACAAACAAACACACTAGACAAAAATCCATAAACACACAAAAGCACACAAACAAACACACTAGACACATATCCATAAATACACAAGCCTACAAACACAAAAGCACACAAACAAACACACTAGACACAAATTTATAAACACACAAACCCACAAACACACAACACAATAGCACACAAACAAACACACTAGACAAAAATCCATAAACACACAAAAGCACACAAACAAACACACTAGACACATATCCATAAACACACAAGCCTACAAATACAAAAGCACACAAACAAACACACTAGACACAAATCTATAAACACACAAACCCACAAACACACAACACAAAAGCACACAAACAAACACACTAGACAAAAATCCATAAACACACAAAAGCACACAAACAAACACACTAGACACATATCCATAAACACACAAGCCTACAAACACAAAAGCACACAAACAAACACACTAGACACAACACAAAACCACACAAACAAACACACTAGACAAAAATCCATAAAAACACAAAAGCACACAAACAAACACACTAGACACATATCCATAAACACACAAGCCTACAAACACAAAAGCACACAAACTAACACAGTAGACACAAATCTATAAACACACAAACCCACAAACGCACAACACAAAAGCACACAAACAAACGCACTAGACAAAAATCCATAAACACACAAAAGCACACAAACAAACACACTAGACACATATCCATAAACACACAAGCCTACAAACACAAAAGCACACAAACAAACACACTAGACACAAATCTATAAACACACAAACCCACAAACACACAACACAAAAGCACACAAACAAACACACTAGACAAAAATCCATAAACACACAAAAGCACACAAACAAACACACTAGACACATATCCATAAACACACAAGCCTACAAATACAAAAGCACACAAACAAACACACTATACACAAATCTATAAACACACAAACCCACAAACACACAACACAAAAGCACACAAACAAACACACTAGACAAAAATCCATAAACACACAAAAGCACACAAACAAACACACTAGACACATATCCATAAACACACAAGCCTACAAACACAAAAGCACACAAACAAACACACTAGACACAACACAAAACCACACAAACAAACACACTAGACAAAAATCCATAAAAACACAAAAGCACACAAACAAACACACTAGACAAATATCCATAAACACACAAGCCTACAAACACAAAAGCACACAAACTAACACAGTAGACACAAATCTATAAACACACAAACCCACAAACGCACAACACAAAAGCACACAAACAAACACACTAGACATAAATCCATAAACTCACAAACCTACAAATATACAAACACACAAGACAAAAGCACACAAACAAACACACTAGACACAAATCCATAAACACACAAACCCACAAATATACAGACACACAACAAAAAAGCACACAAACCAACGCACTAGGAACAAATGAATAAACACACAAACCCACGCACACACAAGATACAAATCCATAAATACACAACACAATAGCACACAAACAAACACACTAGACACAAGACTTTCAAGGAGGGAATATTTTTATAGGGAATATTTTGTCTAAGGGATATTTTGTCTAAAAGGTATTTTGTCTTGGAGATATTTTGTCTAGGAAATATTTTGTCTAGGGAATATTTTGTTTTGGGAATATTTAGTCTAGGGAAATTTTGTCTAAGCGTTATTTTGTCTAGGGGATATTTTGTTTTGGAAAAATTTTGGGGAAATCTTGTCTAAGGGGTATCTGGCTAGGGGATATTTTGTCTAGCTGCTCTTGAACTATTTATTTGAAATGATTGCTTATAGTTGAGGTCCCTCGATGGATGGTAAGTAACCTGTAGGTAAGTGACAGGTCAGATGAACTTCCAAGTAAGTGTTATATAAGTCTTCTGATAAGTTGCAGATATCTTCGGGTAAGTTCAGGCAAGCCTTGTACTAAGGTTCACAGAACCCTCTGAGGCACTCAGGGATACTAAAAGGTATGCACTTCAGGCAAGCCACGTATAACCATCAGGAGGGCTTTGTAGGAACCTCTTAGAAACTATCAGGTATAATTAAGTTTTGGATACAGGCCTCGTATCAAACTCGTAAAAACCCCATAGAAAGAATTATCGTTTAAACCATTTATTGTTTACAAATTATAATTCTTCATTATGTCTGCGGCTTCAAAGGAATTTTATTTCGCCCTTAGCGATAGATTCAGAGAGACCAGACAGCAAACTGCGTTTACACTTTCCTCTCTCAGTCTTAGCGCAGATCCGCTCGTGCGCATAATGTCACATGTAAAAATCAAAACTTCCCTGGAAAGGTCTACTATACCACTATAAGAAACAATAATTACTGTTTCAGACTATAAAGCTTTGCTATTGCATGTTCGGATAAGAAAATGAAGGTTAAAAGTTTAGTTAACAATAATGGGTCAATCATGTAAAAGATAACCAAGAACTTGTTTATTTTACTTTTATTATGTTATCTATACCTGCTCAAACATATAATACATAATGAGTCAGTAACAACAATTTTTTGTGCTATTTTTATACTACATTTCACATTTTTAATGCAAAAAAAAAATTCCTTATCTCTGTTAACATTGTTATTAAAATAAATTAAAATATACATATGTAATTTTAAGTAAGCCACAATTTATTACAAGGTTGTCAATATGCATATATAGGGACGCTCATCAAAAACGTCCAGTTTGAGCCCCCAAATAATGGTAGAAACGTTCATAGGAAAGCTAAAAGCTGACAGAAACAACCAAAAACTAATACGTTCTGATGGTAGTAGAGACACTTTAGTGGTAACAGATTCTACCAGAAGACAGAAGATAATTTAAATAACCAGGACCTAGCAGTGATGAACTGATGAAGGTAGAGACGCTCTGGAGGTAGCAGATACTACACCATGGTTGTATTCTTGACTGAGGGATCATGGGATAGCAGAAATAATCTCAAAATGGTAGAGACGTTCTGTAGGTAGCAGATACTACCAGGAGTCAGTAGGGATGATCTAAGTGTAGGAGAAACTAACAGAATGTTTCACAAGAGAGGTTGTAAACGTCCAAATGTTATCAGAGATAGTCTGATGATCGTAAAGACGATTTAAAGGTAGCAGATTCTACCGGATGACTGCGGGGAGTCCTTTAAGGAAGTTTAATCGACAAGGGGATAGCACAGATGATCTGGCGAGGGTAGAGACTTTTCAGAAGATGCAGATACTACCAGAAGTCAGTAGAGATGATCTAAGGGTAGGAGAAATGTTCAAAAACTAACAGAATGTTTCACAAGAGATGTTGTAAGCGTCCAAATGTTATCGAAGATGGTCTGATGATCGTAAAGACGGTTTAAAGGGAACAGATTCTACTGGATGACTGCGGGGAGTCCTTTAGGAAAATTTAAGCGACAAGGGGATAGCAGAGATGATCTGGCGAGGGTAGAAACGTTTCAGGAGATGCAGATACTACCAGAAGTCAGTAGAGATGATCTAAGGGTAGGAGAAACGTTCAAAAACTAACAGAATGTTTCACAAGAGATGTTGTAAGCGACCAAATGTTATCAGAGATGGTCTAATGATCGTAAAGACGATTTAAAGGTAGCAGATTCTACCGGATGACTGCGGGGAGTCCTTTAAGGAAGTTTAAGCGACCAGGGGATAGCACAGATGATCTGGCGAGGGTAGAGACGTTTCAGAAGATGCAGATATTACCAGAAGTCAGTAGAGATGATCTAAGGGTAGGAGAATCGTTCATAAACTAACAGAAAGTTTCACAAGAGAAGTTGTAAACGTCCAAATGTTATCAGAGATAGTCTGATGATCGTAGAGACGGTTTAAAGGTAGCAGATTCTACCGGATGACAGCGGTGAGTTCTTTAAGGAAGTTTAAGCGACTAGAGGATAGCAGAGATGATCTGGCGAGGGTAGAGACGTTTCAGAAGATGCAGATATTACCAGAAGTCAGTAGAGATGATCTAAGGGTAGGAGAAACGTTCAAAAACTAACAGAATGTTTCACAAGAGATGTTGTAAGCGACCAAATGTTATCAGAGATAGTCTGATGATCGTAAAGACGGTTTAAAGGTAGCAGATTCTACCGGACGACTGCGGGGAGTTCTTTAAGGAAGTTTAAGCGACAAGGGGATAGCAGAGATGATCTGGCGAGGGTAGAGACATTTCAGAAGATGCAGATATTACCAGAAGTCAGTAGAGATGATCTAAGGGTAGGAGAAACGTTCAAAAACTAACAGAATGTTTCACAAGAGATGTTGTAAGCGACCAAATGTTATCAGAGATAGTCTGATGATCGTAAAGACGATTTAAAGGTAGCAGATTCTACCGGATGACTGCGGGGAGTCCTTTAAGGAAGTTTAAGCGACAAGGGGATAGCACAGATGATCTGGCGAGGGTAGAAACGTTTCAGGAGATGCAGATACTACCAGAAGTCAGTAGAGATGATCTAAGGGTAGGAGAAACGTTCAAAAACTAACAGAATGTTTCACAAGAGATGTTGTAAGCGACCAAATGTTATCAGAGATAGTCTGATGATCGTAAAGACGATTTAAAGGTAGCAGATTCTACCGGATGACTGCGGGGAGTCCTTTAAGGAAGTTTAAGCGACAAGGGGATAGCACAGATGATCTGGCGAGGGTAGAAACGTTTCAGGAGATGCAGATGCTACCAGAAGTCAGTAGAGATGATCTAAGGGTAGGAGAAACGTTCAAAAACTAACAGAATGTTTCACAAGAGATGTTGTAAGCGACCAAATGTTATCAGAGATAGTCTGATGATCGTAAAGACGATTTAAAGGTAGCAGATTCTACCGGATGACTGCGGGGAGTCCTTTAAGGAAGTTTAAGCGGCAAGGGGATAGCACAGATGATCTGGCGAGGGTAGAAACGTTTCAGGAGATGCAGATACTACCAGAAGTCAGTAGAGATGATCTAAGGGTAGGAGAAACGTTCAAAAACTAACAGAATGTTTCACAAGAGATGTTGTAAGCGACCAAATGTTATCAGAGATAGTCTGATGATCGTAAAGACGATTTAAAGGTAGCAGATTCTACCGGATGACTGCGGGGAGTCCTTTAAGGAAGTTTAAGCGACAAGGGGATAGCACAGATGATCTGGCGAGGGTAGAAACGTTTCAGGAGATGCAGATGCTACCAGAAGTCAGTAGAGATGATCTAAGGGTAGGAGAAACGTTCAAAAACTAACAGAATGTTTCACAAGAGATGTTGTAAGCGACCAAATGTTATCAGAGATAGTCTGATGATCGTAAAGACGATTTAAAGGTAGCAGATTCTACCGGATGACTGCGGGGAGTCCTTTAAGGAAGTTTAAGCGGCAAGGGGATAGCACAGATGATCTGGCGAGGGTAGAAACGTTTCAGGAGATGCAGATACTACCAGAAGTCAGTAGAGATGATCTAAGGGTAGGAGAAACGTTCAAAAACTAACAGAATGTTTCACAAGAGATGTTGTAAGCGACCAAATGTTATCAGAGATAGTCTGATGATCGTAAAGACGATTTAAAGGTAGCAGATTCTACCGGATGACTGCGGGGAGTCCTTTAAGGAAGTTTAAGCGACAAGGGGATAGCACAGATGATCTGGCGAGGGTAGAAACGTTTCAGGAGATGCAGATACTACCAGAAGTCAGTAGAGATGATCTAAGGGTAGGAGAAACGTTCAAAAACTAACAGAATGTTTCACAAGAGATGTTGTAAGCGACCAAATGTTATCAGAGATGGTCTGATGATCGTAGAGACGGTTTAAAGGTAGCAGATTCTACCGGACGACTGCGGGGAGTCCTTTAAGGAAGTTTAAGCGACCAGGGGATAGCAGAGATGATCTGGCGAGGGTCGAGACGTTTCAGAAGATGCAGATACTACCAGAAGTTAGTAGAGATGATCTAAGGGTAGGAGAAACGTTCAAAAACTAACAGAATGTTGTAAGCGACCAAATGTTATCAGAGATGGTCTAATGATCGTAAAGACGGTTTAAAGGTAGCAGATTCTACCGGATGACAGGAAGTTTAAGCTAGCGGGTATGTTCTGGGAGCAACTGAAGCATTTACAAAGAGGGGTTTGATTGAATAAAAGTTATCAGAGTGTAAGAGATGAGAATGAAAGTGAAATAAAAAGTAAAATAACACAAAATTGAAAAAAAATCCTTTTAGATAGGGTCACTAAGTATAATAGTATATTGTTCAATGAGTGACGAAAGTTACTCGAGAACAGTATCAAACTCGGCTACACCTCGTTTGATAAACTGTTCTCTCGCTTAAAAAAATGCTTTCGACGAGTTCAACACTATACTTTTTCTATGACCTCATAACAAAATTGAAATAATGCAAATATATAAATTATTATTTATTGATAATGTTGTTCTGAACATCGAATATATAGACCATAGAATCGATGCCTTCAAAGGCAAAATATACAACCATCTCAGTTTCCGATAACGAATGTAGTTGGTTATCAGCTCTTCATTCCATGAATTTATTATAAATTTCTGTACCTACATATACCTTTATTTTTATTTTTCGGGTAACAAGTCCGCAGAGGTTTGCTCCGCTTGATTTCTTATCTCTGGTGGAGTATTTGGAACATCCAAGTCACTTTCTGAATCAGAATATATAGCGAAATCACGACAAACACAAACTGAAGTGATTCGATACTGACACTGGTACAGTGACAGCAGGTAACTATAGACATTAGTGAAATAATTTTCGTCTCCATGGGAGACGTTATGGGATTTTTATCATTCGGTACGAAAATCAAATTTTCGTCACTGCATACAGTGACGAAAATTTTCTTTCTATAAAGGGTCGTACAAAAGGGAATTCTTGATATATAAAACCTATATATAAATATATATATATATATATATATATATATATATATATATATATATATATATATATATATATATATATAAATATATATATATATATATATATATGACTCTTTTGTTTACAGTTTATACGAAATAAAATCATTGTGTTAATATTTTTTTAGTTAAGTTTAGTTAGTTTTAACCCTTACTCTGTGGAAGAACAAAAAGACGTTGTGTAACTGGTAATTTTAATATTCACTACTTATATTTTTTGTTGCACTCCACAATTTTTCAAGTCAGAATAATGTCAATGTCAAATTAATTTTCTTTTGTATCATACTACAAGAACAACCACAACAGTTGAGGTAAGGTCAGACACAGCTACTTTTATTGCGCAGTTTTTGTGGTGTGGTTGATTGATAGATTGCATGGAAGAGGAGGAATGTGAAGCACTGTCTCAATATCCAAGAGCATCCAAGGGAGGATTTCTTCAAGAAGGACCTAGTGAAAAGACTGTTGAGCCTGATAAGGGCTACTGGTTTCTACTCATAAACGGTATAACCAAGAATACAAAAGGTTAAAGGCTGAGGTGCCGAGGTCTTTAAGCCTCTGGCTGGTGGTGCTGAACAATCAATCAAAACCAATATAACATAAGCATAACCTATACTATACTTCATCACGATTTTTAAAAAGAAGACGACAGAATGGTGGTCCTATGTTTACCCTTATGTAGCTAACTTTTCTTTTAGGTAATTACGTCACAGCATAAATGGTGAAATATTTAAATCTTCCAAAAGTTGAATTTTCAAATCGACATAAAAAATGAGAATTTTAAAAATTTTAACTATTAACATTTAGGAAAGATAATATATTTTTAAGTTTAACAGGTGTTATGAATTATTCAAAGTTTCATTATCTCACTGACTCTGAGATATATTATAAAAATATTTCTATTATTTTAGGTTAGGTATGATGGATATTATGGGAAAAAAATACCAATTTCGATGTCTTCTAATAAATCCAAAATATTCAATTTTAATTATAATTTTTCTATTATTACTTACGAAGAGCCTTCTATATTTGAATGATATTGACAATGTGATTTTTACGGAAGGAATATTTGATGATTATAATGCTGCGATTGCAAAATGTCAGAGATTTAGAAAATATCGTTCTAAAACCTATCCAGCTTTTGTAGGTAAGTTAATCTTAAAATCTTAAGCAAAATGTTGTGTCTCCTTACGACATCTATCAAAACTCTAGTGCAGTAGTGGATTCTTTCAGGATTCACCCTGTATGTTATATTTTTGCTGTGAAAGTTGTACATTCTTATTTTTATATGATAATTGTGGAAATGTTCCTCCATGCATGTAATAAGAGATAAAACAATTAATTCGTTTGATAATTATATTTTGTTGTAGACATCAAACCAGATATAAACAAAATAAAAACCATAGATTGTTTTCGATTTGAAGAAAAAACTCTGCCGGATATATCCGAAATAAAACCCCGACCCAACAGATCCATATTTTTTCACGAAACATCTTGTAAATCTTACAACGAAGGAAAAATAACAATAACATCTCGTCAAGCTTGCGCAGTAGAAAGCGCAGCTAGATTAAATCCGAATTTCGATATTTATTTATTGTATTCTTCGCCGGGGGAATTTAAATTCGGTTGCGACGATTCAAGTTTATTTCTTAAAGGCCTACTCAGCTATGATAATGTCAATATTATGCACATGAACTATGGCAATTATATAAACAATACACCGGTAGAAAGTCTGTATAAAACGTTGGAAGGATCGGAACATACAGTGGCACATGCCAGCGACATTCTTCGGTAAGTTTTCACCACTTTAGAATTGCCTTTTACTTATTTTATAATTCCTAATCACCTTGGATTTGTATTTTGCTTACTTTACAGGCGCCTGTTCACCTCAGAATTGTCTTTTGCTAACTTTACATCGTCTCTCCACCTTGAAATTGTCTTTTGCTCACTTTACAGCGTCCGATCACCTCAGAATTGTCTTTTGCTTACTTTACAGCGTCTCTCCACCTTGGAATTGTATTTTGCCAACTTTACAGCGTCTGATCACCTTGGAATTATCTTTTGCTTACTTTACAGCGTCTCTCCACCTTGGAATTGTCTTTTGCCAACTTTACAGCGTCTCTCCACCTTGGAATTGTCTTTTGCCAACTTTACAGCGTCTCTCCACCTTGGAATTGTCTTTTGCTCACTTTACAGCGTCCGATCACCTCAGAATTGTCTTTTGCTTACTTTACAGCGTCTCTCCACCTTGGAATTGTCTTTTGCTCACTTTACAGCGTCCGATCACCTCAGAATTGTCTTTTGCTTACTTTACAGCGTCTCTCCACCTTGGAATTGTATTTTGCCAACTTTACAACGTCTGATCACCTTGGAATTGTCTTTTGCTTACTTTACAATGTCTCACCACCTTGGAATTGTCTTTTGCCAACTTTACAGCGTCTCTCCACCTTGGAATTGTCTTTTGCTCACTTTACAGCGTCCGATCACCTCAGAATTGTGTTTTGCTTACTTTACAGCGTCCCTCCACCTTGGAATTGTCTTTTGCTCACTTTACAGCGTCCGATCACCTCAGAATTGTCTTTTGCTTACTTTACAGCGTCTCTCCACCTTGGAATTGTATTTTGCCAACTTTACAGCGTCTGTTCACCTTGGAATTGTCTTTTGCTTACTTTACAGCGTCTCTCCACCTTGGAATTGTCTTTTGCCAACTTTACAGCGTCTCTCCACCTTGGAATTGTCTTTTGCCAACTTTACAGCGTCTCTCCACCTTGGAATTTTCTTTTGCTCACTTTACAGCGTCCGATCACCTCAGAATTGTCTTTTGCTTACTTTACAGCGTCTCTCCACCTTGGAATTGTCTTTTGCTCACTTTACAGCGTCCGATCACCTCAGAATTGTCTTTTGCTTACTTTACAGCGTCTCTCCACCTTGGAATTGTATTTTGCCAACTTTACAGCGTCTGATCACCTTGGAATTGTCTTTTGCTTACTTTACAATGTCTCACCACCTTGGAATTGTCTTTTGCTTACTTTACAGCGTCTCTCCACCTTGAAATTGTCTTTTGCTCACTTTACAGCGTCCGATCACCTCAGAATTGTCTTTTGCTTACTTTACAGCGTCTCTCCACCTTGGAATTGTCTTTTGCTCACTTTACAGCGTCCGATCACCTCAGAATTGTCTTTTGCTTACTTTACAGCGTCTCTCCATCTTGGAATTGTATTTTGCCAACTTTACAGCGTCCGATCACCTTGGAATTGTCTTTTGCTTACTTTACAGCGTCTCTCCACCTTGGAATTGTCTTTTGCCAACTTTACAGCGTCTCTCCAGCTTGGAATTGTCTTTTGCCAACTTTACAGCGTCTCTCCACCTTGAAATTGTCTTTTGCCAACTTTACAGCGTCTCTCCACCTTGGAATTGTCTTTTGCCAACTTTACAGCGTCTCTCCACCTTGGAATTGTCTTTTGCTCACTTTACAGCGTCCGATCACCTCAGAATTGTCTTTTGCTTACTTTACAGCGTCTCTCCACCTTGGAATTGTCTTTTGCTCACTTTACAGCGTCCGATCACCTCAGAATTGTCTTTTGCTTACTTTACAGCGTCTCTCCACCTTGGAATTGTATTTTGCCAACTTTACAACGTCTGATCACCTTGGAATTGTCTTTTGCTTACTTTACAATGTCTCACCACCGTGGAATTGTTTTTTGCTTACTTTCCAGCGTCTCTCCACGTTGGAATTGTCTTTTGCCAACTTTACAGCCTCTCTCCACCTTGGAATTGTCTTTTGCTCACTTTACAGCGTCCGATCACCTCAGAATTGTCTTTTGCTCACTTTACAGCGTCCGATCACCTCAGAATTGTCTTTTGCTTACTTTACAGTGTCTCTCCACCTTGGAATTGTCTTTTGCTCACTTTACAGCGTCCGATCACCTCAGAATTGTCTTTTGCTTACTTTACAGCGTCTCTCGACCTTGGAATTGTCTTTTGCTCACTTTACAGCGTCCGATCACCTCAGAATTGTCTTTTGCTCACTTTACAGCGTCCGATCACCTCAGAATTGTCTTTTGCTTACTTTACAGTGTCTCTCCACCTTGGAATTGTCTTTTGCTCACTTTACAGCGTCTCTCGACCTTGGAATTGTCTTTTGCTCACTTTACAGCGTCCGATCACCTCAGAATTGTCTTTTGCTCACTTTACAGCGTCTCTCCACCTTGGAATTGTCTTTTGCCAACTTTACAGCGTCTCTCCACCTTGGAATTGTCTTTTGCTCACTTTACAGCGTCCGATCACCTCAGAATTGTCTTTTGCTTACTTTACAGCGTCTCTCCACCTTGGAATTGTCTTTTGCTTACTTTACAGCGTCTCTCCACCTTGAAATTGTCTTTTGCTTACTTTACAGCGTCCGATCACCTCAGAATTGTCTTTTGCTTACTTTACAACGTCTCTCCACCTTGGAATTGTCTTTTGCCAACTTTACAGCGTCTGATCACCTTGGAATTGTCTTTTGCTTACTTTACAACACCTGTTCACCTTGGAATTGTCTTTTGCTTACTTTACAGCGTCTCACCACCTTGGAATTGTCTTTTGCCTACTTTACAGCAACTGATCACCCTGGAATTGCCTTTTGCTTACTTTACAGCGTTCCCCCACTTGGGAATTGTCTTTTTCTTACTTTACAGCCCCTGTTCACCTTGGAATTTTCTTTTGCTTACTCTACAGCGTCTCACCACCTTGGAATGGACTTTTGCTTACTCTACAGCATCTGTTCACCCTGGAATTGCCTTTTGCCTACTTTACAGCGTTCCACCACTTTGGAATTGTCTTTTTCTTAATTTACAGCGCCTGTTCTCTTTTTGCTCACCTCACACACTCCCACCACGTTGGAATTATCTTTAGCTACATTTACAGCATTTCACCACTTTGGAATTGTATTTTGCCTACTTTACAGTAGCTCACCATTCTGATTTGTTTAAGGTACGTTACATTGTGGAAATATGGAGGAATTTACCTAGATTTAGATGTAATAGTAGTAAAATCTTTGGAAGATTTGAAATTAAATTTTGCAGCTGTACAATCGGAAAATGAAGTAGCTGCAGGTGCTCTAAGTTTTGATGCTTCCGGTAAAGGACATAAGTGGGTGGAAACGTGTTTGAACGATTTAAAAACGCACTTTACTGGAAAAGAATGGTCCGATAGCAGCGTGGGAGTCATATCTAGGTAATGATGTTGTTTTATTTATTTTTTTTATTTCGTAGTAACATTTCAGATTATTGGTAAATATCTGCGGTGTAGAGACTGTACCTGAAATGTTACAAGGCGATTGCCAAGGCTTCGACGTACTTCCGCAAAATTCATTTTACGCTATTCCTTACCAAAACTGGATGTTATATTTTTCGAACGATACATTCGATGATGTTATAGACAAATGTGAAAATAGTTACGCAATACACGTCTGGAATAAGCTGAGTTTTAACAGAAAAATTTATAAATATGCACCAAGGATTCCATATACGTATTTCGCCGAAAAATGTTGTCCTAAAGTTTTTAAGGCGTGTGGCGATTCATTTTAAGTAAATTACGAATATATTTTTTTACCAAGATACTTGTTCCTTTATTCCCTACACTCTCAAGATACCTAGAACGAAACCAAACTTCCACAGAAAATACACGGATCTTCTCAAGTGGACGAAAGTTTTATCAAATGACAACATTGATTAGGAACTACAAGTTTTCAGATAGAAACGTTCAAAAGAGAATAGATTTTAACGAAGACTCAGTGCATCTACATAAATTTGCGTCTGGATTTCAATTTTAAACACAAACCCATGAACAGAAAACATATACACAGACACATAAATATACAAACGTACACGCAAATACACAAACATACACACACATACAAAAAATACACAAACACACAAATACACAAACAAACACACAAATTCCTAAACGAACACACAAATACCTAAACGAACATACAACATCATAAACAAACATACGAATGCACAATTTCACAAATACAAGAGTTCACAAATACACGAATCTACAAACATACAAATACACAAACATATAAACACACAAACCCACGAACACACAAGACACGAATCCATAAACACACAAGCCCACATATATACAAACACACAACACACAAACAAACAAACTAGACACATATCCATAAACACACAACACAAAAGCACACAAACAAACACACTAGATACAAATCCATAAACACACAAACCCACAGCACAAAAGCACACAAACAAACAAACTAGACACAAATCCATAAATACACAAACACACAAGACACGAATCCATAAACACACAAACCCACAAATATACAAACACACAACACAAAAGCACACAAACAAACAAACTAGACACAAATCCATAAACACACAACACAAAAGCACACAAACAAACACACAAGACACGAATCCATAAACACACAAACCCACAAATATGCAAACACACAACACAAAAGCACACAAACAAACAAACTAGACACAAATCCATAAACACACAACACAAACAAACACACTAGATACAAATCCATAAACACACAAACCCACAGCACAAAAGCACACAAACAAACTAGACACAAATCCATAAACACACAACACAAAAGCACACAAACAAACACACTAGATACAAATCCATAAACACAAAAACCCACAGCACAAAAGCACACAAACAAACAAACTAGACAAAAATCCGTAACCACACAAACCCACAAACACACAAGACACGAATCCATAAACACACAAATATACAAACCTATAATCGCACAACACAAAAGCACACAAACAAACACACTAGGCACAAATCAATAAACACACAAACACAAGAACACATAAGACATGAATCCATAAACACACAAACTCACACTACACAAAAGCACACAAACAAACACACTAGCTACAAATCAATAAACACACAAGTCACGAATGCATAAACACACAAACCCACAAACATACATCACAAAAGCACGCAAACAAACACACTAGGCACAAATCAATAAACACACAAACCCACAAATATACAAACCCACAAACACAAAACACAAAAGCACGCAAACAAACACACTAGGCACAAATCAATAAACACACAAGACACGAATCCATAAACACACAAATGTACAAACCTATAAACACACAACACAAAAGCACAAAACAAAAACACTAGGTACAAATCAATAAACACACAAACACACAAGTCACGAATCAATAAACACACAAACCCACAAATATAAAAACCCACAAACACAAAAGCACGCAAACAAACACACTAGGCACAAATCAATAAACACACAAACCCACAAATATACAAACCCACAAACCTACAAACACACAACACAAAAGCACGCAAACAAACACACTAGGCACAAATCAATAAACCCACAAACACACGAACACACAAGACACGAATCCATATACACACAAACCCATAAATATACAAACATACAACACAAACAAGCACACTAGGCACAAATCAATAAACACACAAACCCACAAATATACAAACACACAACACAAAAGCACACAAACAAACACACTAGGAACAAATCAATAAGCACACAAACCCACGAACACACAAGACACAAATCAATGAACACACAAACCCACAAATATACAAACACACAAACCTACAAACACACAACACAAAAGCACACAAACAAACACATTAGGCACAAATCAATAAACACACAAACCCACGAACACACAAAACCACAAATATACAAACACACAACACAAAAGCACACAAACAAACACACTAGGCACAAATCAATAAACACACAAACCCACGAGCACACAAGACACAAATCCATAAACACACAAATCTACAAACATACAAATACACAATACAAAGACACACAAACAAACACACTAGGAACAAATCAATAAACACACAAACTCACAAATATTCAAACCCACAAATATGCAAACACACAACACAAAAGTACACAAACAAACACACTAGGCACAAATCAATTAACATACAAACCCACGAACACACAAGACACAAATCCATAAACACACAAATCCATAAACACACAAATCTACAAACACATATTACCACAAATACAATAAACATACAAATCCACAAAACACATAGAAAACAAGAAAATGGAGAACCACTTGATAAAAAATCTCGTAAGCTACACATACAGCAAGTTCTTAGCAAACCATTGGACGGAGAAAAATATGTCTAAGACGGAATGCAGGATTTATCTACCACAAGGTGAAATCCAAAGGTTGATGAAGGATTTATTTTGGAAGGTATGATTTTTTCAGTTAAATAAAATCAAAAATATTCAAGATACTGTATTAACAATTAGCGGATATGCATTATTTTTCTTTAAATGTTTTCGTCTTTACTCGATGACATCTTACTTGTGGTATCCAAATATTTTGCATGTTCGCTGCAGGTAATTCTAATACGAGATGTACCAAAAATCCAAAGAAGAAAGAAAGCGTAGCATCTCTTAGGAACGATTTTAACTAAAAAATAAAAAAAAATATAGAAGATTTTTGTTGTTGATTTTTTTTAATAAAAATAAAAATCTTACCAATACAAAGTCTGATATATAAAGTGGATCTGTAGTAACGGCCGTTCTGTAAAAAACGATACCATAATGTACAATATATGTACTGTAAGTTAATTTTCCTAGAAGAACTGCCGGTTTCCACTCGCAGATTTTTCTTATTACGCCTAAAAAAAATTAATTATTTAAGAATCTGGAGTTCATATAAGAATTCACTCACCTCCTTGTCCATTTACAATTCCAAAAACCCCCATGGCTATACCGACGCCATAGAGAGGTTTTAAGATACCGCTAAGAACGGCACTCACCAGCCTCGAATATTGATAGGCAGAAATTGATAAAACAAATATTGGTAAGCCTAAGAAGAACGAGTACCATGCTGTTTTCAAAGCCTTAAACAGTAAATTTTTAACTGTATCATTAGATTTTATTTAAAATAAGGTAGCAGGAGTTTTTATTCCCGGACTAAATATTCCCGATGCAAAATATCCTCTTCCCTTTTGTAAACTTTTTCAAGGAGGGAATATTTTTATAGAGGATATTTTGTCTAAAGGCTATTTTCTCTTGAAGATATTTTGTCTAGGGAATATTTTGTTTTGGGAATATTTAGTCTAGAGATATTTTGTCTAAGGGATATTTTGTCTAGAGAATATTTTGTTTTGGGAATATTTAGTCTAGAGATATTTTGTCTAAGGGATATTTTGTCTAGGGGATATTTTGTTTTGGACATATTTAGTCAAGCGGATATTTTGTCTAGGGAATATTTTGTTTTGGGAATATTTAGTCTAGAGATATTTTGTCTAGGGGATATTTTGTTTTGGACATATTTAGTCAAGAGGATATTTTGTCTAGGGAATATTTTGTTTTGGGAATATTTAGTCTAGAGATATTTTGTCTAAGGGATATTTTGTCTAGGGGATATTTTGTTTTGGACATATTTAGTCAAGAGGATATTTTGTCTAGGGAATATTTTGTTTTGGGAATATTTAGTCTAGAGATATTTTGTCTAGAGGATATTTTGTTTTGGACATATTTAGTCAAGAGGATATTTTGTCTAGGGAATATTTTGTTTTGGGAATATTTAGTCTAGAGATATTTTGTCTAGAGAATATTTTGTTTTGGGAATATTTAGTCTAGAGATATTTTGTCTAAGGGATATTTTGTCTAGGAGATATTTTGTTTTGGACATATTTGGTCAAGAGGATATTTTGTCTAGAGAATATTTTGTTTTGGGAATATTTTGTTTTGGGAATATTTAGTCTAGAGATATTTTGTCTAAGGGATATTTTGTCTAGGGGATATTTTGTTTTGGACATATTTAGTCAAGAGGATATTTTCTCTAGGGAATATTTTGTTTTGGGAATATTTAGTCTAGAGATATTTTGTCTAAGGGATATTTTGTCTAGGGGATATTTTGTTTTGGACATATTTTGTCAAGAGGATATTTTCTCTAGGGAATATTTTGTTTTGGGAATATTTAGTCTAGAGATATTTTGTCTAGAGGATATTTTGTTTTGGACATATTTAGTCAAGAGGATATTTTGTCTAGCGAATATTTTGTTTTGGGAATCTTTAGTCTAGAGATATTTTGTCTAGAGAATATTTTGTTTTGGGAATATTTAGTCTAGAGATATTTTGTCTAGGAGATATTTTGTTTTGGACATATTTGGTCAAGAGGATATTTTGTCTAGAGAATATTTTGTTTTGGGAATATTTTGTTTTGGGAATATTTAGTCTAGAGATATTTTGGCTAAGGAATATTTTGTCTAGGGGATATTTTGTTTTGGACATATTTAGTCAAGAGGATATTTTGTCTAGGGAATATTTTGTTTTGGGAATATTTTGTCTAGAGATATTTTGTCTAAGGGATATTTTGTCTAGGGGATATTTTGTTTTGGACATATTTAGTCAAAAGGATATTTTGTCTAGGAGATATTTTGTTTTGGACATATTTAGTCAAGAGGATATTTTGTCTAGGGAATATTTTGTTTTGGGAATATTTTGTTTTAGGAATATTTAGTCTAGAGATATTTTGTCTAAGGGATATTTTGTCTAGGGGATATTTTGTTTTGGACATATTTAGTCAAGAGGATATTTTGTCTAGGGAATATTTTGTTTTGGGAATATTTTGTTTTAGGAATATTTAGTCTAGAGATATTTTGTCTAAGGGATATTTTGTCTAGGGGATATTTTGTTTTGGACATATTTAGTCAAGAGGATATTTTGTCTAGGGAATATTTTGTTTTGGGAATATTTAGTCTAGAGATATTTTGTCTAAGGGATATTTTGTCTAGGGGATATTTTGTTTTGGACATATTTAGTCAAGAGGATATTTTGTCTAGGGAATATTTTGTTTTGGACATATTTAGTCTAGAGATATTTTGTCTATGGGATATTTTGTCTAGGGGATATTTAGTCTAGAGATATTTTGTCTAGGGAATATTTTGTTTTGGGAATATTTAGTCAAGAGGATATTTTGTCTAGGGAATATTTAGTCTAGAGATATTTAGTCTAGAGATATTTTGTCTAGGGGATATTTTGTTTTGGACATATTTAGTCAAGAGGATATTTTGTCTAGGGAATATTTTGTTTTGGGAATATTTAGTCTAGAGATATTTTGTCTAAGGGATATTTTGTCTAGAGATATTTTGTCTAAGGGATATTTTGTCTAGGGGATACTTTGTTTTGGACATATTTAGTCAAGAGGATATTTTGTCTAGGGAATATTTTGTTTTGGGAATATTTAGTCTAGAGATATTTTGTCTAAGGGATATTTTGTCTAGGGGATATTTTGTTTTGGACATATTTAGTCAAGAGGATATTTTGACTAGGGAATATTTTGTTTTGGGAATATTTAGTCTAGAGATATTTGGTCTAAGGGATATTTTGTTTTGGGAATATTTAGTCTAGAGATATTTTGTCTAAGGGATATTTTGTCTAGGGGATACTTTGTTTTGGACATATTTAGTCAAGAGGATATTTTGTCTAGGGAATATTTTGTTTTGGGAATATTTTGTCTAGAGATATTTTGTCTAAGGGATATTTTGTCTAGGGGATATTTTGTTTTGGACATATTTAGTCAAAAGGATATTTTGTCTAGGAGATATTTTGTTTTGGACATATTTAGTCAAGAGGATATTTTGTCTAGGGAATATTTTGTTTTGGGAATATTTTGTTTTAGGAATATTTAGTCTAGAGATATTTTGTCTAAGGGATATTTTGTCTAGGGGATATTTTGTTTTGGACATATTTAGTCAAGAGGATATTTTGTCTAGGGAATATTTTGTTTTGGGAATATTTTGTTTTAGGAATATTTAGTCTAGAGATATTTTGTCTAAGGGATATTTTGTCTAGGGGATATTTTGTTTTGGACATATTTAGTCAAGAGGATATTTTGTCTAGGGAATATTTTGTTTTGGGAATATTTAGTCTAGAGATATTTTGTCTAAGGGATATTTTGTCTAGGGGATATTTTGTTTTGGACATATTTAGTCAAGAGGATATTTTGTCTAGGGAATATTTTGTTTTGGACATATTTAGTCTAGAGATATTTTGTCTATGGGATATTTTGTCTAGGGGATATTTAGTCTAGAGATATTTTGTCTAGGGAATATTTTGTTTTGGGAATATTTAGTCAAGAGGATATTTTGTCTAGGGAATATTTAGTCTAGAGATATTTAGTCTAGAGATATTTTGTCTAGGGGATATTTTGTTTTGGACATATTTAGTCAAGAGGATATTTTGTCTAGGGAATATTTTGTTTTGGGAATATTTAGTCTAGAGATATTTTGTCTAAGGGATATTTTGTCTAGGGGATATTTTGTTTTGGACATATTTAGTCAAGAGGATATTTTGTCTAGGGAATATTTTGTTTTGGACATATTTAGTCTAGAGATATTTTGTCTATGGGATATTTTGTCTAGGGGATATTTAGTCTAGAGATATTTTGTCTAGGGAATATTTTGTTTTGGGAATATTTAGTCAAGAGGATATTTTGTCTAGGGAATATTTAGTCTAGAGATATTTAGTCTAGAGATATTTTGTCTAGGGGATATTTTGTTTTGGACATATTTAGTCAAGAGGATATTTTGTCTAGGGAATATTTTGTTTTGGGAATATTTAGTCTAGAGATATTTTGTCTAAGGGATATTTTGTCTAGAGATATTTTGTCTAAGGGATATTTTGTCTAGGGGATACTTTGTTTTGGACATATTTAGTCAAGAGGATATTTTGTCTAGGGAATATTTTGTTTTGGGAATATTTAGTCTAGAGATATTTTGTCTAAGGGATATTTTGTCTAGGGGATATTTTGTTTTGGACATATTTAGTCAAGAGGATATTTTGACTAGGGAATATTTTGTTTTGGGAATATTTAGTCTAGAGATATTTGGTCTAAGGGATATTTTGTTTTGGGAATATTTAGTCTAGAGATATTTTGTCTAAGGGATATTTTGTCTAGGGGATACTTTGTTTTGGACATATTTAGTCAAGAGGATATTTTGTCTAGGGAATATTTTGTTTTGGGAATATTTTGTCTAGAGATATTTTGTCTAAGGGATATTTTGTCTAGGGGATATTTTGTTTTGGACATATTTAGTCAAAAGGATATTTTGTCTAGGAGATATTTTGTTTTGGACATATTTAGTCAAGAGGATATTTTGTCTAGGGAATATTTTGTTTTGGGAATATTTTGTTTTAGGAATATTTAGTCTAGAGATATTTTGTCTAAGGGATATTTTGTCTAGGGGATATTTTGTTTTGGACATATTTAGTCAAGAGGATATTTTGTCTAGGGAATATTTTGTTTTGGGAATATTTTGTTTTAGGAATATTTAGTCTAGAGATATTTTGTCTAAGGGATATTTTGTCTAGGGGATATTTTGTTTTGGACATATTTAGTCAAGAGGATATTTTGTCTAGGGAATATTTTGTTTTGGGAATATTTAGTCTAGAGATATTTTGTCTAAGGGATATTTTGTCTAGGGGATATTTTGTTTTGGACATATTTAGTCAAGAGGATATTTTGTCTAGGGAATATTTTGTTTTGGACATATTTAGTCTAGAGATATTTTGTCTATGGGATATTTTGTCTAGGGGATATTTAGTCTAGAGATATTTTGTCTAGGGAATATTTTGTTTTGGGAATATTTAGTCAAGAGGATATTTTGTCTAGGGAATATTTAGTCTAGAGATATTTAGTCTAGAGATATTTTGTCTAGGGGATATTTTGTTTTGGACATATTTAGTCAAGAGGATATTTTGTCTAGGGAATATTTTGTTTTGGGAATATTTAGTCTAGAGATATTTTGTCTAAGGGATATTTTGTCTAGAGATATTTTGTCTAAGGGATATTTTGTCTAGGGGATACTTTGTTTTGGACATATTTAGTCAAGAGGATATTTTGTCTAGGGAATATTTTGTTTTGGGAATATTTAGTCTAGAGATATTTTGTCTAAGGGATATTTTGTCTAGGGGATATTTTGTTTTGGACATATTTAGTCAAGAGGATATTTTGACTAGGGAATATTTTGTTTTGGGAATATTTAGTCTAGAGATATTTGGTCTAAGGGATATTTTGTTTTGGGAATATTTAGTCTAGAGATATTTTGTCTAAGGGATATTTTGTCTAGGGGATACTTTGTTTTGGACATATTTAGTCAAGAGGATATTTTGTCTAGGGAATATTTTGTTTTGGGAATATTTAGTCTAGAGATATTTTGTCTAAGGGATATTGTGTCTAGGGGATATTTTGTTTTGGACATATTTAGTCAAGAGGATATTTTGACTA
This sequence comes from Lochmaea crataegi, assembly GCA_947563755.1. NCBI lineage: Eukaryota > Metazoa > Arthropoda > Insecta > Coleoptera > Chrysomelidae > Lochmaea > Lochmaea crataegi. The sequence continues at coordinate 52,588,687 of OX387426.1, read as the reverse complement.
GGGAATATTTTGTTTTGGGAATATTTAGTCTAGAGATATTTGGTCTAAGGGATATTTTGTCTAGGGGATATTTTGTTTTGGACATATTTAGTCAAGAGGTTATTTTGTCTAGGGAATATTTTGTTTTGGGAATATTTAGTCTAGAGATATTTTGTCTATGGGATATTTGGTCTAGGGGATATTTTGTTTTGGGCATATTTAGTCAAGAAGATATTTTGTCTAGGGAATATTTTGTTTTGGAAATATTTAGTCTGGAGATATTTTGTCTAAGGGATATTTTGTCTAGGGGATATTTTGTTTTGGACATATTTAGTCAAGAGGATATTTTGTCTAGGGGTTATTTTTTCTAAGGGATATTTTGTCTAGGGGATATTTTATCTAGGGAATATATAGTCCAAGGCATATTTTGTCTGGGAGATACTTTTTCTAGGAAATATTTAGTCTAGGAGATATTTTGTCTTGGACATATTTAGTCTAGGAGATAATTTGTTTAGGGGATACTACCTCTAGGAAATATATAGTCTAGGGAATATTTTGCCTAGGGGATATTTTGTTTTGGGAATATTTAATCTAGAGATATTTTGTCTAAGGGATATTTTGTCTAGGGTATATATAGTCCAAGGCACATTTTGTCTGGGAGATACTTTCTCTATGAAATATTCAGTCTAGGAGATATTATGTCTAGGGAATATCTGGCTAGGGGATATTTTGTCTTGGACATATTTAGTCTAGGGGACAATTGGTCTAAGGGAAATTTGTCTAAGGGATACTTTCTCTAGGAAATATTTAGTGTAGGGGATATTTTGACTAGGGGAAATTTTGACTAGGGGATACCTGGCTACGGAATATCTGGCTAAGGAATATCTGGCTAGGATATATTTTGTCTTGGACATATTTAGTCTAGGGGATAATTGGTCCAAGGGAAATTTGTCTAAGGGATACTTTCTCTAGGAAATATTTAGTCTAGGGGATATTCTGTTTAGGGTATTTTTGTCTAGGGGATAGTTTGTATATGGGATATTTTGTCTACGGGATATTCAGTCTAGGGAATATTTTGCCTAAAGGATATTTTGTCTTGGATTTATTATGTGATAATTAGTATTGGGGACATTTAATCTAGGGAATATTTAGTCTAGGGAATATTTCGTCTAGGGGATATTTTGACTAGGGGAAATTTGTCTTAAGGAATACTTTCTCTAGGAAATATTTAGTCTAGGGGATCATTTGTCTAGTGGATACTTTCTCTAGGAAATATTTAGTCTGCGGGATCTTTTTTCTAAGAAATATTTTGTATTGGAAATTTTTTGTTTTTGGGAGATATTGTCTAGGGGATATTTTTTCTAGGAAATATTAATCTAGGGAATCTTCATTTATTCGTTTGGGTTGTGCTCAACAGGTCTAGGGGATATTTTTTCTAAGGGATATTTTGTCTTGGAGGTATTTGGTTTTGGTGATATTTTGGTACTTACTGAGGAAAAATGTATTTTGACATCTTTGAAACGTAAATATAAGTATCCAAAATACAATCCAATCATATATGTAGCCATATTGCTGTAGGTTGAAGAGTATTTAGCATTAAATTTGAAAGATCTAAATTTATCCATTTTGGAATTTCTAAAAGGAAAAATATTTATATAGAGGAGGTGATAGAAAGTTGTATCGAATACTCACTCTGGGCTCACTCTAAAAATTGCATCCAAATTGTACACGTACGATATGACTACGGGTATTATTATTCCTAATACGAGAAAATAACTTAGAAACTGCTTAATTGGTCGTTTAATTTTCCAAGAGACTCCCATTATTATTAGAGATATAAGATAGAGTTGCGTGTCTGCTGCCAGATACCACGTTGTAAAAAAACACTAAAACATACATTTATAAACATCTTCAGTGGCCTTAATGAGAAATTCTAAACTCACCGTATCGTGGTAATTATAATGATTATTTATAAAAAGTAAAGTTGTCCACCAATTTTTTCTACATCTCAGATATTCTTGGTCCGCATACAGATCCTTTACGGGTCCTTTGAACATACTTACTATCCACACAGTACCACCCATACCGATCATTATTATTACCAACGGTACTATTCTAAACAAAAAAAGAAGTATTTTTATTTAAAAAAATTCTCCGGTCTTTAAAGTATGGGATTTACCTTAAATATCTATTTAAAAACGTCAAACAAATTACTTTGAATTTGTGAGAATTATTTTCTTCGTTTTCTACTATTTGAAAAAAATGATAGGACATCAAAAAGGCCGAAAATAAAAAGAAAGTTTGTACCAGAAACACCAATAGATTTCGCACACCATGTCGTATGGGGTTATTTGGAATCTATAAAAAAAAATTTCTTTGATGTCCACATAGTCGTTTTTAGTAGGTATACTTACATCTTCTATATATTCGGTATTCATTACATAACCTCCTATATAACTTGAAAAAGTATGACAGAAAATTATCAACAACATATTATAGAATCTTATCCCTTGTATACATTTTAACTTTTGAAAATCCTCATTTACGGTGATGTTTTTGAATTTTCGATAATTTCTAATAAGTGAAAACGGACGTAAATAATTAGTACCGAAATTGTGACTCGAAAATATTGTTTCTTCGTTGTAGAAATCCCAGAATGTTGCTATAAGTATATAAGTTAAATATGACGTGCAGAATAACCTAAAAATAATTTTTTTACTCCTACGGTACGACTATGTCAATTTTATACTTACATCCACATACAATCAACTATATCCGGTTTTTGTACGTCAGTGATATTACTACAATTTAAACTTATAACGTCCGCTAACAGTCCTAAATTTGAATATTTCTCGTTGTAACAATCGGAAATTCTTTTATTCAAATTTATTTCCGATTTAGTGGATAATAGTGGACAAAAATCGTCCACGCAGATAGCATGAAATAGTTCATTGTGATTATAAGCTTGACTATTGTCTATGGAGTGCTAAAATAATAAAAATTGCTTTTTAACTGGCACAGTCAATAGGATTGACTTTTTTTATATTAAATTTAATCAAACCTGTATTAAATTCCAGTAATGGGACACGTTTTTACTTGAAGGTTTTAGAATAATTGAGACTTTGCAAAAAAGTTTTTCTTCCGTTTTGCATTTTTCATAATTGTCTATTAGAAAAATTCGAGGTAGGTCCTTGTAAATATCTAAAAACAAAAAAATGTATCGAAATAAAAAAATTTATAAACTATTCTGGAAAATGTTCCGGAATCTTCTGGAAAAATCTGCAGTTAGTTGGAACTAAATATTAAAATTATTAAAAAGTTGAACAATTTTCTTAAAATTGAACTGAAAATTTGAATAAAATCCAAATAATACTTACTAGCATTCACTAAGTTAATTATAACGAAAAATAACACATAATAATTGATCACCATTTTAATCGGCCGTCTTCTATTAAGTAGAATGTAACGTAAGCATTTTTTTTCTTTTAACATACATACACGTGTTTAATTATTATATCAAATATATTTTGTTTATAAATAAACTTACGTTGTTTAAATTAATTGTTTTTTTATTGGTAGGGTAATGTGTAGCCCACTTATTTAAAAAAAAAATTGAGGTCCTTGAATAGCAAAAGTTTAAATTCACCATTTTCTTAAACAACCCCAGACACGCTAAAATCGATATTTCCAGGGCCGGATTTAACTTAATTGCCGTCCTACACAAAATTAATGCTTTTTAACTTCTCACTGTAAAAATTATTAATTTTCGAAAAATTTAATATTTTAAGATGCTAAAGCTAAAAAAACTGCACCGAAAGCTACAAATCCCATCAAAATCAGTTGATTCAATCGACTATTTTCCTCGTCTTAATTTCCACCAATCACAAACGTGTAATTTTGAATTACAAATGGTTTCTAGATGAAAAAAACGTAAAAATTTTATCGTTAGCCCATCGTAAATGGAATTTTTTACAACAAAAAGTACACATATATACACAGTATACATATTATATCTCATGATTGTTAAATGTGTTGCATAACCGAAAGTATTGTGTGTTGCATAAAAGCATGGCGAATGACCAAAGTAATGTGTGTTGCATAAAAGCCTGGCGATGACGAAAAAATCCATGTTTTTTCTTCGCTAAACGCGCCTAAACATAACAAGAGATGTATTTTATGAAGTAGAAAATAATTTTTGATCCATTTAAAGATATTGTTACGTTGGACCTGTACTGAGGTTATAAAGAGATCCATGGAGAAAAAGAAGAAGACATACATCTGGAATAACCTAGAACTGTCATCGAAAAGTCTAGAAATGTCATCGAAAATTCGAGAACTGTCTGGAACAGGTGAAAAGTATAAAAGGCGGGTCAATTGACATTAGTGAAGTTAGTTTTTGAAGTATTAGAGAGTTGAGTTCTGTGTTCTCAAATTGAGACGTTATTTGTATTGAAATGTGAAAGTTAATGTTGTAGAAATAAAGAAAGTTTAAGAAAGTGAAAGGAGGAACATGGGTGACAAGAAATATTTGTATCTGCTCGTGGTAAATACTAGAACCACCGTATACGACAGAGACATGGATACTTCCGGATCCCCAGCATGGTTTTTAATGATGGAAGTAGAGAAGGAAATACGTAGAAAGGAGAAAGAAGCAGAGAAGGAGATGCGTAGAAAGGAGGAAAAAGAGGAGAGACCTTGAAAGGAGTAAGAAGAGAAGGAGAGACGTAGAAAGGGGGAAAAAGAGGAGAGACCTTGAAAGGAGTAAGAAGAGAAGGAGAGAAGTAGAAAGGAGGAAGACGCAGAGAAGGAGACGTAGAAAGGAGGAAGAAGCAGAGAAGGAGAGACGTAGAAAGGAAGAAGAAGCAGAGGAGAGACGTAGAAGGATGAAAAAGAGGAGAAGGTGGAGAGGCGTAGTGCGTGTTTTCTTAATGTCTAATGTCTTCATCAACTCCTGCCATAATTCGGATTCAAAATTTCGTCCTTAATTCCAGAGGGACTAAGTGTATGGCAATAACGTTGATTGCAGAAGCGTCTTGATTAGGAAGAGGTGCTAATTCGGGCTATTTGGAAAAATAATCCATTACAATCTTCAGGTATTTGTTTCCTCTTTCTATATCAATCGTAAGTCTTTCAAAAGGCTCTCCTCCGGAAAGATACTGCTATTGCATAGATCACATTTCTACGACTCTTGCCAATGTTCTTTTAGTACCAAAATGTCCTCCTAAGTGGCTACTACGAAGCTCTTCCGACACACTTTTGACATGTGATCTTGGCAGTGCCCATTGGTGAACTATACGTACTCCATCTTCGATGCAATAGGCTATCATGAAGATATAGTGAATCCCAGAACTCTTTCAAGCTTCCACTTAATCTGTCTACCTCTTGCCAAGTAGGTCTGACTCCATTTTTAAGCCATTCTCTCATAACTTTCAAGTCATTGTCTTTCCTTGGACTTTTTTTTTAGTATTTCAAGGGAATTCTAATTATCTTCACTTTCGGGTTTGATTGTGGTTATCTGTATTCTTCCACTGGGTTCTCCTTTTCTTCAAGCCAAGCCAAGCAGGGTCTCCTGAGATCGAGATCTGCTTCATTAAAATTGGATGAATACTACGTAATGGTTCTATTATGGGAGGGAAAGCATTCCGGCGGTACTCCAACGAAAATTTTACCATGTCGCTTCAGTAGAACCTGCCTGGAGAGGTAAAGAAGCAGTTAGTTGCAGAGTTCATTATTATAAAGAGGAAGTGGATAATTCTGGGATTAAAATGACCCAGACCAAAACTGGATACGCAAGACCAAAACCAAGACCAAGACTAGATCAGCATGACCAGGACCAAGATTGTCAAAGTCTTAGTCTTGGTTTGTTTATCACCACCTGTTTTTCAGCTTTCAAATACCTACATACTTATTAAGTGTGCATTCATGTTTGTCCTTTCGTCGACATCTAAAAGATAGTGGCGCCCTAAAGCTTCTTATAGTCTGACATCCTCTGACATACCTAGTGCAGCACTAACATGGAGTAGAATCACCCTTGAGAAGAGTTACATGTTAAACTATTACTTAGCAACGTGTTTTTTCGATTTTTTTTACAGGAAAAATTAGATGCCCTTATGATACTACTTACGAAAATATCCCACAGTTTAACCTAAAGTAATGCTCAATATCAAACAAGTTGTGATCAAGCCAAACATTTTTTGTGCAATTATATATAAAAAGAATATTAAGTACTAACCAGAAATAAAAATTTGCAAAAAAAAATAATTGTACTCACCTATTTGTAAGATTGTCCGTAGAAAAGTTTGCGGAGTGAAGAATCTGAAAAAAAAATTTTTTTTATCACTTCATGGCCGATATTTTATATAAAAAAATAGTTTTACTACAAAAAACTTTTTTATTTGGAAAAAAAATACTAGTTTCCTCCTGGCACTGAGTTATGAAATACCCTGTAACTAATTTCGAAATAGATAGATAGATAGATCTTTATTGTTCTTTCGTATGAGTATACATGAACAATCATAACATCATAATTTCGAAATATGCAACAACAATTTTTATTATTAACTTTCTTTTTGTATATTTTATAATAACAGACCCACTGAGCTGCATCACACTAATCAATCACCCTGTATATTTTCTAATAAATTTAGAAATAAAAATATCTCCAAAACGTCAAAATCTACAATTTCTGTAATAAATATAAAATTAGTTCATTGCTATAATCAGAGATGTCAGTAGAGTGCTTCAAAATGTATCGATACATTTTTTGTCCTCCACGAAAAAACTTTTTTATTTGGAAAAAACCACGTAGTTTGATATGGCACTGAATTATGAAATACCCTGTAACTAATTTCGAAATATGCAACTTAAATCTGTCTACAATTTTTTGTATATTTTATAATAACAGACCCTCTGAGCTGCATCACACTAATCAATCACCCTGTATATTGTCTTATAAATTTATAGATAAAACTATCTCTAAAACGTCAAAATCTACCATTTCTGTAATAAATATGAAGTTACTTCATTGCTATAATCATAGATGTCAGTAGAGTGCCTAAAATTTTATCGATAAATTTTTAAAGCTTAAATCTGTCTACAATTTTTATTATTAACTTTTTTTGTATATTTTATAATAGCAGACCCACTGAGCTGCATCGCACTAATCAATCACCCTGTATATTTTCTTATAAATTTAGATATAAAAATACCTGAAAATCTACCATTTCTATAAAAAATATGAAATTAGTTCATTGCTATAATCAAAGATGTCAGTAGAGTGCTTCAAAATTTATCGATACATTTTTTGTCCTCCACGAAAAAACTTTTTTATTTGGAAAAAACCCGTAGTTTGATATGACACTGAATTATGAAATACCCTGTAACTAATTTCGAAATATGCAACTTAAATCTGTCTACAATTTTTTGTATATTTTATAATAACAGACCCTCTGAGCTGCATCACACTAATCAATCACCCTGTATATCGTCTTATAAATTTATAGATAAAACTATCTCCAAAACGTCAAAATCTACAATTTCTGTAATAAATATAAAATTAGTTCATTGCTATATTCATAGATGTCAGTAGAGTGCCTAAAATTTTATCGATAAATTTTTAAAGCTTAAATCTGTCTACAATTTTTATTATTAACTTTTTTTGTATATTTTATAATAACAGACCCACTGAGCTGCATCACACTAATCAACCACCCTGTATATTTTCTAATAAATTTAGAAATAAAAATACCTCCAAAACGTCAAAATCTACAATTTCTGTAATAAATATGAAATTAGTTCATTGCTATAATCATAGATGTCAGTAGAGTGCTTCAAAATTTATCGATACATTTTTTGTCCTCCACGAAAAAACTTTTTTATTTGGAAAAAACACGTAGTTTGATATGACACTGAATTATAAAATACCCTGTAACTAATTTCGAAATATGCAACTTAAATCTGTCTACAATTTTTTGTATATTTTATAATAACAGACCCTCTGAGCTGCATCACACTAATCAATCACCCTGTATATCGTCTTATAAATTTATAGATAAAACTATCTCCAAAACGTCAAAAATCTACAATTTCTGTAATAAATATAAAATTAGTTCATTGCTATATTCATAGATGTCAGTAGAGTGCCTAAAATTTTATCGATAAATTTTTAAAGCTTAAATCTGTCTACAATTTTTATTATTAACTTTTTTTGTATATTTTATAATAACAGACCCACTGAGCTGCATCACACTAATCAACCACCCTGTATATTTTCTAATAAATTTAGAAATAAAAATACCTCCAAAACGTCAAAATCTACAATTTCTGTAATAAATATGAAATTAGTTCATTGCTATAATCATAGATGTCAGTAGAGTGCTTCAAAATTTATCGATACATTTTTTGTCCTCCACGAAAAAACTTTTTTATTTGGAAAAAACACGTAGTTTGATATGACACTGAATTATAAAATACCCTGTAACTAATTTCGAAATATGCAACTTAAATCTGTCTACAATTTTTTGTATATTTTATAATAACAGACCCACTGAGCTTCAACACACTAATCATTCACCCTGTATATTGTCTTATAAATTTATAGATAAAACTATCTCCAAAACGTCAAAATCTACCATTTCTGTAATAAATATAAAATTAGTTCATTGCTATAATCATAGATGTCAGTAGAGTGCCTAAAATTTTATCGATAAATTGTTAAAGCTTAAATCTGTCTACAATTTTTATTATTAACTTTTTTTGTATATTTTATAATAACAGACCCACTGAGCTGCATCGCACTAATCAATCACCCTGTATATTGTCTTATAAATTTAGAAATAAAAATACCTCCAAAACGTCAAAATCTACAATTTCTGTAATAAATATGAAATTAGTTCATCGCTATAATCATAGATGTCAGTAGAGTACTTTAAAATTTATCGATACATTTTTTGTCCTCCACGAAAAAACTTTTTTATTTGGAAAAAACACGTAGTTTGATATGGCACTGAATTATGAAATACCCTGTAACTAATTTCGAAATATGCAACTTAAATCTGTCTACAATTTTTTGTATATTTTATAATAACAGACCCACTGAGCTTCAACACACTAATCAATCACCCTGTATATTTTCTAATAAATTTAGAAATAAAAATACCTCCAAAACGTCAAAATCTACAATTTCTGTAATAAATATGAAATTAGTTCATTGCTATAATCATAGATGTCAGTAGAGTGCTTCAAAATTTATCGATACATTT